>DWDT01000149.1:0-26538 GCA_018245595.1 Microceris scylla
GTATTGAGTTAAAAAAAATTATAATACCAATAATTTAAACATAACACAAATTTTGTCTGCTTAGTTTCGTTAAATTATAACTTTGCGGAGTGCCAGGTTTTCCTTTGTAGATTCATGCCTAATTATATTACGATACCGATATCTTTGAGTGGGATTTAATTAATTTGCAGCACCTGTTAAGTTTTAATAACTAATTTTACTGAGGAGTGAAATCGTGATGTTTTTTTATTTAATATTTAGTATGAATAATAACTATTTTTTATATGTAACATAAGTGACAAACCGCTATCAAACGTATTTATTTAAGGTCTGTGAGACCTATCTATATTTTCATCCCAAACGACAGATAAACCTGTGAGATATTCATGATGTATGTAGGTATTGCCAGTTGTTCGCAATGCATTTGTTATATTTCTTTGTTAACACCCGCGCTTGCGTTGCCCTAGTGCGAATGTATAACATTTTAACATTCTATCAAACCATGTATAAAACTAAATTAATATTTAACATGTGATTGACTACTAACTTAAACAGATATTAGTAAGTTGTCACGGCTTAGACCCTACTTTTTCTTGGTTATACCAGATACAAAAATATTTATAACGACTATATCTTTTATGACTATAATATGTATGTTTATTGGTCAATAACTTATATATTTCATCCACACCTAACCTTGAGGATCAAAGAGTTTCGATCTAAGAATCATTATGAGTGTACTAACATTCATCGCTGACTTATAAAAATTATGGTAAATTAATATAATTTGGAAATAGAATATGCCTTCTAAAGAATCTACATAACCTTCATCTTATTTGCGACAGTGTTCCAAGCTTTACAAAAATCTGAACAATATTTGTGTAGTGTCCACTCAAAGTCCACTCATTCATTCCTTTGATTGCCTCTCAAAGCCTTACTTCACTGTGATGTTACAAAATATAATATTTATTTATCCTGTACCTAATTATGGAAAGAATAACACACAGAAGGAAAGAAAAACACTATGTACAGCATTTGTCCATCAACCTTTGTCAAGTATGTATTCTAGTTAATGCAGAAAAATATGTCTAAAGAGAAGTAAACTACCCGAAATAAATATTTATCTGTGTCCTTTGCTGTTCGACAGGGCGGTGTACACAAAGATTTATAAGTGTTTCGTTAGTGGCAGTAGACTTTTCGTTAGTGGCAGTAGCATTTTTTTGAAGTGGCCCTATCAGTTTCCGCACGATGTATGGATTTATTCACGAGTGTTTATTAATATCGCTAGTTAAACCATCACCACATTAACATCTGTACTTTACACGTCGAACAATCGGTTGGTTACGTAATAATTTCTTTTCGATTCGTTCTATCACACCACATAGCTATTACCGCAATCTACGCAATGTTTCTACAAAACCTTCTCAGTGTTAGGGTGCTTTTATTAAATGTCGCTTGGATATTGTGCTTCGCCTTAGCTACCTGCTATCGTTTATCGCAATTTAAAACAAGTGCACGTGTTACTCGTACTTTTATGTTCCTCACTTATTTAGAAAAAGCGATTTTTATTATACCTCGCCTGTTCTGGTGGCTACTCTATTAGGAGTCAAGCACCGCCAACTATCAGATTAGATTACACGACTAATGGCACATCAATATTCTATGTATATTATAAGTATCTTTATACCGAGTGTGAAAATTTACAATGTGTAGTAATTGATTCCCCAGAACAGGCCCGATTTGTTTTATTTCCATTGAAAATTATGTATTGCATAGAGTACCGTTGAGTGCTCAGCGAATTTTAATGTTATTTAGTGTTATTGCTGGGCGCGATTATCACATCCGAATATATAAACTGACTAAATCCATATTTCAGGACATGTCTACCGTGATATTCTTGAGTTACACTCTTGCACTATTTGTTAGAAGACAGCATGTTAGTACTCGTATGAATAAAATATATTCGCGTCGCCACGATGGACGAGTCATCGTGGCGTGACTAGACGGTTAACCAAATATAATAATCTACGCTCATACAAAATAAACTTACCAAAGTAGGTAAAAATGTTTCGACGTTATTACATCAGCTTGGTATAGAGATAAATTAACTTTTCCCTTGATGAAACAGATTGCAGCTTCACTCTTAGCAAGTCATTTCACAAGTCGCTAAGCATTTGTTAATATCTGTAAAGTTGCAGGTAACGAGTCCCTGCTCGGCGCTGATATTGAGTGATGAATAATTCAACCTACTCACCAATTATACTGTGAGAATGGTTCTTAAACGGTACCCCCAAATCGTTTCAAGCCCAAAAAACGTTCCACGATTTTGTATAGTGTAATTGAAATAATTTAGTGGGCTTTTCATATTTACAACATTGTTTCGTTGCTGTATTGCGGAAAATGATAATTTTTTTTTCAACCCATTACAATTCCACTGCTGGAATAGATACGGGTCGCCTCTCATATTGAGAGAGTTAAGGCCATAGCCTGCCACGCTGGCCGAGTGCGGGTTGGCAGACTTTCACACCCCTTAGAAATTTTTTTCTAAGATGATAGCAAGTGATATTTAAACTTAAAACGCACTTTTTTGTAAAGAGGTGCGCGCCGTGGGTTTGGAAAATGATAATATAGAAAATGATTTCAATATAGCAGCTTTAGAGGACAGTTAAACTGACGTGTAGATTTAAGAAAAATGGCGATACAGCTACTCGGGAGATCGGTTCCAAAATGTACACTGAAATAGCCTGGCTGCGTCTGTTTCCCGTGGATTATAACTCAATGTTTCTCAAAATGTGAACACGTACTTACTAGGTATGCTCCTTGCACTATAGGCCATACTTTTGCTTAAATGCTAGCCTACACTATACAAAAAATCTAATTATCTGAACAACGTGTTTATATGTACGTCATGCCTTTGGTTTTGTTGTCACAAGGTTAATGGTAGGCCCTTCAACGTCAGTTGCAGCTCGGACAGATTATGTAGTTGGGTGGAAACGATTCTGCAAAGAATGCAGAATCTGTAGGCTGAAACTGAACACGGCAACAGAACATAGGCCGTGATAATACGTTCAGGAGGATATAAGCAAAATACTTAGTTGCAGGTATATTATAGAAATGTTGTCTGGTTTATAAAAGTAAGAAATCTATATGCATCAGAACGAGACCTAAAAAGCGTAGGAAAAACAACAAAGCGTTCAGTCTTGTACCGGCTTTTAAAATTTTCTTATTAATTGACCGGTTTTATAGTACGTTATTATGCAGTGGACTGAGATAGGCTGACGATGATGATGATGATGATGATTATGCTAGACACACTCATACAACACACATAATTAGTTAATTTACAAATAATAGAAACATATTTCGAAAATTTTGAATCTATAATCTCAGATTACTGGTTTGTTTTCTTTAAAACATAATTTTGAAGCTGCAATGAGATTGTAAATAAATTTGTTGATGTTTATAAACTTCAAAGAAGAATATGGCACATTGTTTTAATACTACATACAGGGTGATGTCACGGAAGAAATTATGCAGAAACGTGGCCGTGTGATTTCCGTAAAGGACTACGGTCCGGGTCATGTTGTAGCGCGCTAACTTAACGAAGCGGAGTATGCAATCTACGAGTAGCTAGATAATATGTCATGCGTACTAAGGTTTAATGTTTACGTTATATCATCGTGCGTGCGGTCAGTAAGAAGATAAAAAAGTGTAATTTATTTAAGTGCAAAACGCTTAGCGACACGGCACGTAAAGTGTAATGGCGAAATAAGGTTTTCGTTTGTTTTATCTTGGCTATGATCTGGTACATCTCTCCCACTGCTGAGCATGTCTGTATGCATTGTCTATGCATGAATGTCTGTCCGTATGTCTGCATGTACATGTGGTTTGAAGATAAATGTATCGGTCGCTTTTAAAATTCCTTAAGTTTTTTCATGAAGTTATTCTTTTGTATACGTAAATAAGATTTCAGCAAACGAGCAGAGCACTTTTCTGTTGTCAAATTTCGTTGTAATTTTAATTTTTTTTCTTACAAACTTAAAAAAAATAAGTCTTAGAGATGCATAATGAATAATTGTCAACACAGATTAAAATCATACTTTACATGCGGACACACATGCACGCGCCCGCACACATATTTACATGTATACACACACACACACACGCACACACACACATGCGCGCGTACCCACGTTAAAATGCAGTGGATTTTTATATTTACCTCCGCATTTCCCATCAATATTTTACGACCTCAAGACAACAACTGGGTATTAATTCATACATTTGCATTAACAGCTAGAAGCTGACCCTTGTAATGCAAAGTGAATCGCTTCGAGCGTCGCTCTTCATGGTCTTCGAACTGAATTTATTATATCGAGATAGCTTAATGATACTTTGTTGTTTATATCACAATCTTCTTTTCATAACATCTACTTTTCCTGAAATTTTTAATTCACCATACTACATAGAATATGTTCTGTTGATCATCCGAGTACCTACGTTTTTTGTATTAGATGCAGTGTCTGGTCCGAGATTTTTCAGAATACAACAGTTTTCCAATGTTTTCCTTAGGTCATCTCGTCTACCTAGGTCTTCCTTAGGTCATCTCGTCTACCTAGTCGTACGGACATCGCCATTATCATCATCATTAGCGTATTCCCGTCCACTGCTGGACATAGGCCTTTCCAATGGCACACCACTGAGCTCGATCTTCAACATTAGTCATACGGACAACTGATCTTTTTATGGCCGAGATGTGACTTCTATTTAATGATATTCTATTTTCTTGATTCCATCGTTATAGATACTGTCGCGTAGAGAAATAACGATCATAGCACTCTGTGTGGTTCGCTGAGCACCTTTGAGCTTGTGTTTTTCTTGAAAATTTCTCAACCTCTTGCCTGCACTCATCTGTTTCCAATGCAGTGTGCATTTACAAACAAGGTTATATCCAACTCGTGTATCGGGAGCTTTTTAAAACAGCATAATTATATATCATAAATCTTAATCGTTAAATCGTAAATATTTGCTTATGTTGATTGGCTCTGTTGATTGATTTTTAAATTTAGAACACTTATTTTTATGTCTATCTCATTCAAATTTAGAACACTTATTTTTATGTCTATCTCATCACACACAAAACAGGAAGGTTCTAGAGGTATAATTGTATGTTTATATGGCAGTCGTTACTTTAAGTCTTTTTGTTACAGGACAACATCCCCCACTTAATATCTGTTTCCTTATTTGTTTCGCCTCCACAGCAATAACGTTGTGAAAAATAAGATATTCGCGGTATTAGCCGTAGAGCCATTACTACATAAATAGAGCTCGTCCCTTGTTATACTGACAGTAAGATTTATTACGCTCCTAAAATCTAACTCCTTTGCCAATTTGACACCGTTTGGGTGGAACTTTACACGAAAACCCCTGAATAATACGTCAGTTAGGTAACGCTTCGAATTAATTCTTAAGCTACCCTCAATAACATGCAAAACAAGTCTAACCGGCGCTCGTGGATCTAGTTTTGTTTCTATAGTCAATGTAATTATAAGCTCGTGAACGGTAAACTTTTGCAACAATTAGTATTATAGAAATGAGAATGTGTGTTTATGTATATGCGTGCGTGTGAGTATGCCAGTGTGTGTGTGTGTGCGTACTTATGTGTGTGCGAGCTCGCATAGATGTGTGCGTGAGCGTGGGCGCGTGCGTCTGTTTTTATACATATATAGGTACTACTAATTACTTCCGCCGTCATTAGCGCGCAGTTTTCTTTTAGACGGTTTCATGTATCAAAATTCGAATTTTAGCTAGGTTAGGCTAGGACCTAAGCTACGCGAAGTACTGGGATAGCTTCCAATATCTAATTGTTCAAGTTTCGAGTTAAACGGTTTTCCAGATAACCGATTTACTTCCCAACTTATAACATGTTAAAATGTATAAAGGTACGTATATTCACGTACGTGACAGTCTTGAAATATGAATGATCTGTCCAATGTTCAGTGATGAACGGCCGCGACACTAAACAGGAGTTGCAGCCTCAAATCCAACTCAGAGAAAATTTGCAACGAAAATATGCTAAGTAGGTACGTATGAGCATTTTATTAAGTTTCAGTTGATTTTATTAGTTGTTAATAAAACTGTTATATACTACTAACTATTATAGACTGCCTCGTTGGTCGAGTGGTTGCAAGCGCGTCTGCCGATCGGGTGGTCCTGTGTTCAAATCCCGGGTCGGGTACTATTGCATTTTTTAGATTAATTGAGAAATTTTAGTAGTGACTCGGAGTCTGGATGCGTGCCCGGTGTATGGCAATAGGCTCATCGCCTATTCCATAGTGGGACGTAAACGTAACCGGTGAAACGTGGGAGTGTTCTGCATTCCTCTGCCTACCTCCTCGGGGATTACAGGCGTGAAGTTACCTTTATTAGTTGTTAATAAAACTATTAGTTACTTAGTACCGACTAGTACACATCCGTATATATTGTCCAAGCGTCTTTTTTCTCATTTACTTTGTACACATTTCCTTAGTTAATCAATTAAATGTGTAATCAAGCATACGTTTTCATTACAATGTTCAATTTTCAAGCAATCTGAACAGTTTATCGTAAAATTAATAGTTTACCAATATTACATAGGAATCATACGTGGTTTTATCAAAACAAATTTCACACCGAATTCAGAATTATTGGTAAAAAAGCCACTAAAGCAATCTCCGAGTCTAGTACATATTGTATTCACGAGACAGTTCATTTGATTGATGGAATCATTACAAGAAATGTTTTGCTGTAATACATAAATTGGTTAGTCCAAGAGTGGAAATCGCTAGTGACTACAGCGTCATAATTACAATCATTTCACAGTTTTCCTAATCCCTTTAGCAAATATCGTAGTGAATTTTTTTTTCGTTTTGTACTACAGAGAATTCGTCTAGACAGAAATGCATTATGTTTTCTGTCTGCTTCAGAGCGCTACAGGTATCTTCAGTTTGAAAGCAATTAGAACTATTTGAATACTTAAATGTGACTTTCTACCCAGCGAATACCGAGATTATTGTCAAAGCTCTATTATTTAAATTCGTTATTATAATATCGTAACGTCAGGGCTCTTACAGGCTAGACAGAGAGCACCGAGTGCGAAATATCACTATGCTTACAGATTTGACATAGTTGTTCTTCATTCAGCACACACTTTGTACACGAACATCGCTTTCGGATACTTCATCATCATCATCATCAGCCTATTCCCGTCCACTGCTGGACATAGACCTCTCCAATGGCACGCCACTGAGCTCGATCCTCAGCTATATACTATACTATATATACATTAGATTGGATACTTGTTACTTCCGAATCAGTTACTATCTGACTCATTTGGTCATAATAACAAACAACAATTGATTATCTTGAAATAATTATTACATCTGAAGAAATCTTCAGTACTTCGAAACAGTAGTACGTTTGAACATTACGAAATACGGCTAGCGAAAGTGCGTAAATATCACATTCAAACATAACTCATTTACCCTAAATAGGATAAGTACCAAAAAGAAATCGAGAATTCCAAAAATACTTTATGTAGATCCTTTGGAGTCTATGTAATATATTCTGAACATTAAAACGTCTTCATTCCCAGTCTCAGTTCAATTTTTATTATTAAAGAACAGACAAGAGATACTTATTCATAAGTGTTTCTGAAATGTCAACAACAACGCAGTGCTTTTAGGAAAACAAATTTAGATGTCCCGTCTGTTTGTTGCTTACATCTTTGAAAAGAATCGCCTTGAGTTGAAACATGAATAATATATTTAGGCTCTTTGGAACCTAATGGAACAACGAACATAAAAACTGATTTAACACTAACAATGCATTTTTGTTCTAAGTCATTCGTGTAATTTTTAACAGTGATACAAATGTAACTCCATAAATTAAAGATATTATAAGGGTGTTAAAAGAACCATATTATATCATAAAATAATAAAGAAGCCTTAATGTAGGTACACTGCATGTCCTTGCAAAATAAACAATAGGTTTTAAATTTCACTTGCTAACGGTAAAGGAAAACATCGTGAGGAAACCTGCCACACCTTAGAATTTATGAAAAAAAATAAATTCTAAGGTTTGCGAAGTCTGCCATCCCGCACTTGGCCAGCGTGAATGTGAGAGGAGACCCATATTCCAATAGTGGAATTATAACGGGTCGATTATTATTATTAGTATCTATTATAGACATTACGTTACAAGGTCTCATCATAATTAGAACATTATAATTTGACAATTACTCCTCTGCCTATCCCTTCGGGGATTGCAGGCTTTATGTTATTTTTTTTAAATTTTATAATTCCGAAACCAACCATATCAGTAAAATATCTGCAAACACTCATAAAGCCAATGCTATTGACAAATGAACGGGACAATTCGATACTTATCATAATTATACGTCTATTGTAGAACCCTTTGTAATAGCATTCGGCTCTACTGTCATAGGAAGTTGGTTTCACAACTTAAAGGGTCATCTATAAACACAGTTAATATGGAGGAGACTTAATTCTTCTGTGAATAGTGCATAGGACCAGAAAAGACCATGACACCAAAGTGAAGAGATAGAAAATGCGGAGTATTTAAAATTCGAAGGCTTAGAGATTTTAACTTCAAGCATGGTTTTTTGAATGATGAGTAAGAATTGAGGTAGGTAGTGGACTATACACAGGTAAAAGGTAGAATCATAGTAACAATAATTGTAATCCGTGAACTTAGACCTAGGCCTTGTGGACAATACACAAGGTTCTTGGAGTTTTCAAATGGTCAACTTAAAACAACGATCACGATATATACAATTGTCCTTGTACATTTTTACAGATTAAACACAGTGGAATTTACTCAACCTTTTCTCAGAAAACCGCCGCAGAGGGACTCCGAGCGCAAGTCGGTGTCCGCTTTCGATTCGCACGACCTTCATCAAGTGTATAGATCTCATACTACCGTTAGTTCAGCTAGGAATTTTACTTGTTTACATGACACTGATCTACAGAAGAAACATAAAAGGGACACGACAGATCATTGTGGTCCGCCGACCCTAATTGGGTCCATGTCCGAGCAACAGCCATCAACAAAGGCTTTAATGTGTCGCTCAGACCGAAATCCGGCTGTCCACTCGTAATTGCATAGTCTCAGAGAGTCTAGGTACAAGATGGAAGCTTCGCGTACAAAGCTCAGTACTAAATCCAGTTAAGGCTTTTCTGTCAAGCGTCTTCATTAACTGTGCCCATAAGTGCGTAAAATAACAAAAATGTCGGTTATGCTCAAATTTACTGTCAGTTATTCTGATGGAAGATAATGATGGACGGAATCGTGAGATCGCGTTTACAGAGGTTGAGGATTATGGGCAATTGTTTGGTCTGGTGCCTAAATATTGATGCTTCTTTTGTTCTACCGCTGGATACGAGTCTTATCCCAGCAATATTCCGATGCTAATTAGCGAGGACACAGAAACATATAACATAACTAATGAACTTTGGGAATGTGCTACTGTGCTCTGCCTACCACTTTAAGAAAATAGAGGCGGAATGTTACGTTATGTCACTAACAGTCGTCTATTCAAGTGTTAACCGCACAGGACCTTGTTTAGCTTTACAGATTGTTCGCGGTCTCTTGCCGCGTGAAATTCACGAACACTTCGCCATGAGACGATGTCAAGTTTTGTTCTCGCCACAGTCGCTGTACGAGTAGCACTTAGTATTAATTAAATACGTATAAGTCTCAAATAATTTCTCTTTAACCTCACCCAAGCACACTCCAATTACATAAAAAGAAATGTAACGTAGATATAAAAGCTTAACCACAAAATAACTATAAGGTTTTGTACCGCAACAAGAGCACAGTGATGCCGTTTAAATGATTTTTCACGCCGCTTCGCTCCTAGCAGAGCTCGGTCAAAGGGTCGCTATTGTTAATTAAGATTTGAACGCAAAAGTTAATTAAGAAAGGTCTTTCTATCTATACGAAGAATAACCGTTTAGGCTTACGGTGTAAATATTAAATGGATAGATACACTGTAATTATTTCATTTGCAGTATATTTTAAGAAACAACATAGCAGATGTGAGCGTACGCCTTTGAGAAAATGAAAATTTTGTTTCGATGTCAGTTTTAACAGTTGATATTCATCGCATTCAGTTGAATAATATTTTGGTGCGTGATATTTCAAATATAAAATATTTTGTATTTATTATCTTTATTGTAACCTATATACTTTACAAAGGGCAGACTGAATTCTTAATGGCAATCTCATAATCGATTGATCAATCAATTTGATTAAATAGAAATGTAATTTAAGTGGGCAGTTAAATATCTGCTTTATATTATTTGACTCTTGTACATTATCATAATCGTCATCGTCAGTCTCTAGATGTCCACTGCTGGACATAGGCCACCCCTAATCGGCGCCGCCCCTTCCGGTCCTGGGTCACTATACAAATATTAGCAAATCAAAAAGACGGCACTTCATTATCTAACGTGTGTCTCTGAATCCACATATAAAAAATATAATTCGTGTACACTATCACTAAATATAGGATACATCCTACAATTTTGTTGCCATCCAAATATTATGAAACCGATTAAATGCTATTAAGTCACGTCAACAAATATGGAAGTACGCTGTTTGCCTAACAAATGACACTGTATGACACATTTTATCACCCTTATAATCTTATTGACTAAAGGTACAAATTACTCTGTTCAAAAAAACTGTACAATGTTATTTCTTGGTGGAATTAGTTTAAATGCGGGGAGAAATCGAAAAATGTAGTGAATATCTACTTTATTCTAAACGTATAGTGTTTAATATTAGATTAGAGTTGCAGAAGTTTCAGTGCGGTGACCGATTATATTAATTAAGATTCAAACTAAAAGATTTTCTTACTAATACCCTAAAACAGGCAAGCCGTGAAAATCCAATGGACATTGTCGAACTTTTTTACTTTATCCGCGCAATACTAGATGGATTTATCATAAACCTATTAAACGCGCGACACAATCCATTGCTTTGTCGCGTTTTTTCATCACCAATTCCGCAAATACTCACATAACACTAAAAACTGAAAGATTTGTGTTTTCCCTTATATAACAAAGCTATTCAACATTTTTCCCCGTGTTGGATATTGTTAGATTTTCGAAATTAGATTTTATAGTAGAAGTTTCTGGTAGTTGCACGGAGTCTGGATCTGTGCATGGTGTATGTATAGACTTATCATCCATTAATTGATGGGACGTAAAGGTAACTGGTGAAACGTGGGAGGATACTAAATTCGTCTGCCTACACCCTCAGAAATTAATTTTTTTATACATCGATAAGTCAAAATTATTATCTACAAATTATGGGTGCATAAATGTTAAGTGTCAAGTTTGTTTTAATATTATAAAATACATTTTTCTTAGTATAAAAATGTACGATCTCTTTTAGTTTACATAGAAAAGAAAAAAAAAACTTCAACTTTTATCTACAAATTAATGATTTAGAAGTACCTACATTATGTAGTAGAACGAACTAACAATCCAATTTTGAATTGATATTGCTACATCTTGGACGTAATGAAGCAACGAGAATCTCAGTTGCAGACAAACTCTACTGGAACTTGGAACTTTATCGGTTGGTATAAAAATGTTAGGTTCCTTTGTTTGGCTTACGAACAGTTCCAGAATCAATACCAATCAAGTATGATTATGGAACTTAATGGTATACTTTGAAACTCTATGAACAAACAATGGATAATTTCGTGGCGGGGAATGGATATGGAAGGACATTTGGTTACATAAGTTTTTTTTTTATTTCATAATCTGTTTGTATAGCCAGCCAGTACAAAGTTGCCGTACGGGCACATCTATAACAAATATTGAATACACCTGTGTCATTATCTGTGTGTTAGTGCAGTTTGATGATAATACACCTTTTGGTCAGAATATTTAGAATATTTGTCTACCCGGGAATTAAACCCAGAACCTCCCTATCGGCAATCGCGCTTGTAACCACTCGACCAACAAGGCAGCCATGTTTTAATATACTAATCCTATTTATGAATAGTGATACTAAAGGCGTCAGTTATTATTATCTAGTGTGCGTCCTATTAGAAGTTGTAGGTAGAGTCGATTTTTCTCCTGAGGGCGGGCCTTTTTTATGTATACACGTACAAGTGGGAAATAAGGGTGTATTTACACCATACCGAGCGAAACACGAAGTTACTTAGCAGTGACATGGAGAATACGCAATAATAAACTTTATTCAAGTTTATTCATTTTACACACGGCAGAAGTTTTATCTAATAGGAAATTCTAACTTTATAATTGGAATTTACACATATTCTCGTTATAGGAAGGATTGAATTTTATTATTGTTATAGAATTGTAGGAAAACCTGTTATTGGAAAACAGATCTGGAGATTAACAAGAGTCATATATTCTTGTGAACCAACTCTTACTTCTTATTATTGGACATTATGACATGAATACTTTAAATAAAACTGTTTTAGGCAGCGTGGAGAAATATTTTAGTTAATACATATTATCAGAGACAAAACTGATAGAAATACTTTTTGTGTGTTATGCTTTCACTTATAAACGGCTCGACCGATTTTAATTATTATTCATTTGTCTATATGCCATGCCATTATTTTGGCATTTTTGGCAATAATGCCATTATTGCCATAAGAAAAGTACTTATAACGTCTTGAAGCTTTTGTGGTCGAAGTTAAGGTAATACCTACAATCGAAACGGTTAAAAATTCGGTTAATAAAATCGTTTAACATTTATGAAATTGTTAAACTGATTTATGCCATAAAAATATATTTTCTAAATATGTAAATTTCCGTAACAACGTTTCAAATATATATCCTTCTAGTCACATTATCTCTTGCTCGGATCTCCTAATAGCATTCCCCTTTTACACTTGTTCATTTTACCCTTTTTAATAAAAGATCGTTCTCCTTTGTTGTCCTATTATTCGTCGGATTCAGTTTTCAGGGTATTTCGAAACTGTCTTAAATGTAACATTTTGAAAATTGTAAGCCAGGCATTTACTTGTATGCACTATGATTTTTCTTAACATAGAAAAAGCATTGTTAATTACTTTATCCTGTTATATGTGTAATACAGCGGTTGTAATCGCGACTGCTGATTGGGAGGCTCTGCTGAGAGTTCGATTCCTTTGTCGGGCACTACAGGCTTTGTTAGTGGATTTTCATTCCCTTAACTCAAAAATTATTTGCCGAAGTTAACTGTATGTAACCATACCTTTACCTACAAGTGATTACAAATTTTGAAGTTCACAAATTTTTATTTACTTTTTTAAAATATAAATAAGTAAAATAAATCGATATCTCGTCTAAGTATTCGAGCATCTATCTATGGCAGTTATATATAGTCATACTTGTTTCATTTTGTTTCTTTTTCATATGACAAGTATCAAAGGTTTTAGTGTCGTCCCCTCGGGTAAAATATAACAAAGACTTTAACCCAGACGTATGCATATTGCTTCCATTCAACTATCGATTTAGTACAACATAACAAAAATTCGTTGAAACAGATTAAGGGTACATTGCACTATATATGTGGAATATTGATATGTTGTTCTGTCCATGTCATTACTTTATCAAACGTAAACGTAACATCACGCCTGTAATCCTCGAAGGGGATCAGATAGTCATGTCCCGAAGACAGACTCGGCCACGAACTCTCTGCAAACGCTGGGAGCTCATGAGGAAAGACCTTGTACAGGTTCGAAACTAGTCAGGCCATGCCGATAAACACACGTGAATTAAGCCGGTACATTTATAATCATGTGTATAACAAAAAAAAAATATTAACTTTATTAAGCCCCCCTTTTTTATATGATGGAATATTATTCATTTTATAATACTCATGATATAATATTTATGACATCATAAGATATTCTGTTTATTGCATAATAATAAAAAGTCGTGATTTAACAAGTATGTTACAGTATTGACTTTTTATTTGGAATATCATTTACTAAGCGTTTTTTGGTACTGTCATAAGTTAATAAAATGTATGCGTTGTCACAGAACACACGATAAAAACGAAGGTTGTTACGCATTCTATTGTTTATGGTGACCTGTTATTTTTGTTTATCTACATGAAATTTATTATCCGTTTAATACTGTGAGTAAAAACCGAACATGCATTCAGTTTTTCTTACGAAATAAAAGCACAAGTATTTATTATATTTTTATACTCCTATTAATTATAATAAATGTTAAAAACACCCCGTCTGTATCTTTTTATTTTTATTTGAATTTCCGCATCGGATTTGATTAAATTCTCTACTAAATTCATCCTAAAAATCCAAAAAAAAGGTTACTTAAAATTATTTTTTCAATAAACACTCGGAAGACTGAAATAAGGGATGAAGATAAGGATTTCACGGGAATTACTTACGAGTATATTTCTAAGCGAACGAAGATTTGGATAACAGCTTTTTCATTTAAAACGCGAAAACGTTTCCAACTTAGATTGAAATGACGTTAACAAAGAAATAATTTCAACTGTCATTCATATCACGAAATTAGAAAAAAAAAATATTTCTTCAACTTAATTCGAGGTACATCGAAGAAATCTGCTGTGCGCCAAGTTATTAAATATGTAGGATGTTTCGCAGGGCGCTAATCGAAACGGCTACTTCACTAATGAAAATGAAAGCAAGCACATAGCTCATCTACTCAAATATTCGTCACGACGTAGAATGTACATACATTACTTATTAAGCAACACTAACTCTTTCAGCCATCGCCGCGTTTCCAATGAATATTTACAAAAGACATCGTGTGAAAATTATTTTTCGGTGTTCGTGTATTAACATAACAAATATACAAAGTCCAATTTTATAACTAATTCGCAACAAAAATACCTGCTCGTAATTCCCTACAACAAATAATACGCTTTCATCTCTGTTTTCGGGGTTAATCAAACAAAATAACTTGCGGAGCTCTCTCTCAAACACACAAGTACAGTCAACCGTAAAATCCATACGTTCGCGGTTAAAACACACAATAATAAAACTCGCTGGTATCTGACTAACTGATCGCTACCACTGAACGCGGTCAGCGCACGGATGGATGACTGCTGAAGACTGTCCATTAACAGCGTTACCGTATTTTGATAGGCAGCTTGATTCTAGACAGTTTTTATCACCAATCAGCCTTCATCGAACCATTTCATTTTCTATAAACGATTTGGTCACTAACCCGTACAAAGGCAAAGGCCAATATGCGGTAGAGCGTTGATATTGTGTAATATACTGGTACAGTACAAGTTATATATACCACGGCTCAAAATAGATGTGAGTATGAACTGAAGATCAGCCGGTCAATGTTAAATTTAGACTTAATAGCGGGCAAGTGTTTTATACAGCGTTATATTATTCTAATAAAGGATTAATTTTTATTGTTTGTACGTACTGAATGAAAAGTAACGGTAAAAAAAATCTAATAAAGAATGTTCTAGAGCGTTGTGCGTAGATAATGACGGGCCAATGTCAACACTATATACCTATTAGTAAACAAATTTGGTTTTAATTTATGTTCTATTATTTTTACGATAGTTAAAATATTTTTTTTTGTTTCATTGAATGAGATAAATGACTTGCCGACAACAAGCAACAATATGGACGAAAAAAAAACCTTTATGTAGTTTTGCATGTAGTTAAAGCTACTAAAGTAGGGTACTAAAGGGACTTAAGATTATTAATTAATAATGCTAATTTATTACACAAGAATTTAATAAAATGACACATGTCGACATCAACACCGAATGTTGTCCGAAGTTAGATTGTCGTTGCTCATTTAATTATTTAATAAAACAATATACAATATTTTGCTGTAGAATAAATTCTATTGCGAGACCACTGTTAATTTAACACATGAAACAAGGTTTTATTTCGCTCGTATTAGTCAAAGTTTATAACAACGCAGAGCAATATAATTTATATTGTTATTATTCGTACAATATTTAATTAATTCGTTAGGACATTACCCATTGAGATTACACATGTCGCTACAGTAATGGTCAGTGCGGTGAACTAAATCCTTTGTTCGGTTATATTTAGAATTTGGCTTTGTCTCTAAGATAGCCTCGATCCAGTTTCTCGTACTTGTACGTTTGTTCAACATTCACATTTCAGGAAATTGAACTCAACCGACAGCAACTTAAACAATATCTGATCGAAATTTAAATAATTTTTCGAACGTAGGGTTGTAAAAAATCATATGAGAGCTATGTTCGTAAGTAACTCGCTAATAAGTCCACGAAATTGATGAAAACTCTTTTTAAATTTTAAATTTTAAAATTTTAAATTTGTATGGCTTTATTGGGAAGTTACTATTCTAGATCAGTTTCTTATATGAGCCTTTTATTGAGTTTGTATTGATTCGCGATACAATACGAGCTTATTCCTTATTCAGCGATCGTACAGTTCGCAAACGTTTACGCTTTCGTTGTATCGCTTCCAATTCGATATCCGGTAAATCGGACTTAGAAACATATCAATATTGCACTGCAATGAAATTCTTTTGCGTCCTTCCGCTCACGGATACAGATACATTTAATTTTTGAATTTCGAACTGCATTTTAAATTTCCAACGGAAACGCAAACAGTGGAATGTGACGCATTGGAATGAACTTGTTGTTCAACCAATTTTGAAAGGTTGAACCAGTTTGAAAGCGTAGCACGTATGGAAGGTTTAATAAGTGTCAAAAGCGCACATCGTTTTGTATATTAGGTAGATTCCATTTAATATTGTGGACAACTGCGCATGTACACTTTAACTGTGTTTGCAATCGTCAGGTGATTTTATATGTTCTATCTGAATTTCTTAATACATGTAAAATATGTAACAATATAATTTTTGTAGGTGAACATATAAATGAAGTATGTGTAGCATAAACAAGTTTTCTATTTGACTTAATTAAAACGTGAGAGTCAGTTTGATAAAAGTAGCGACCTGAATAAAAGTGTGATACATGTACTTGACACACAGTGACGAGAATGTTAAGTGATAATTCCCGGTTCCATTTACTGGCTAGATCTGCGCTAAGTTACATTGTTTTGATTCAAAACTTACACGAAAAATAAAAAATTAAATACTCGAGGAATTGTTATTAATTATATTTCGTTTTACATAAAAGTGAAGATAGTTATTGCTATTGAGATATTTTATACATTAAAAAGGATATAACTCACATGGGACAGACTCGCGGCAAGCTGATAGCCACTGTTTGTAGATCACTGGGAACGCATCGAATCTTTTCTATTTCGCTTTTTAATCACAAATAAGTCTTGATATTTTTGTCTAGAGAACTTATTTTGGAACAACACATTTGAATGTGAGAATGTTTAAATGAAAGGGCGACTTTAAAAACTGGAACAAATACACTGAACAATGTAATGGACATTAAATATTAAAGAAACCCCACTAAGTGAGCGAATGGATGTTGGTGTTCGCATTGGTTCACTATATCAATACAAAAAAATATTAACATCTCGTTTAAGAATTTGATGTTACGATACCACAGTTGAATAAAATCAAACCTCGTTATGAATATGCCGTCAGCATATTGGCTAATAACTACTCCGACATTTTATGGAGATTATATAATCATTTACAAAGTAAAATCCATAAATCTGTGAAGACAATAATGAATTACATTTAAAAACCACCAAAGGAAAAACTCTTAACATAACTAGAGTGTGATTGATTTGAACTAACTTTTCATTTATTAATTAGTTTGGTATAAAAAAATTCTGTAAGACAAAAGTGTCATAAGTATACAAATAACAAAATTCCTAAGTTAGCTAAAAGCATCTTCTTCGTTTGCCGTGAATTCGGCTTTTAGAATATATACTTCATAAAAGGAGTGACAGTCTAGTGGTTAAGAAAATTAGCCTCTATCTCCAGCGGTCCTAGGTTCAAATCTACGGCGCGCAGATTTTTATAAAAAAGGGCATTGTAAGTTTAAATATCACTGGCTAACGGTAAAGGAAAATATAGTGAGTACATGTGCACACCTTAAAATTAAGAAAAAATTTCAAGTTGAAGTCTGCCAACCCGGAATTGGCCAGCGTGGCGGTATATGGCTTTAACCCTCTCATTATTTGAAGAGGCCCACATTCCAACAGTGGAATGATAAAAGGGACGAAAATTATTACTTCATATTTTATGCATGGGAGAGATTTACATTTGATTGAGTAAAAATATTCTAGGATACATGAGAGCCCTGAGCCGGTCAGAGGGCTGGTAATGTGCCCGAAATAGCCCAGCGCTCGTGTTTACCGTTCACTTCACTGGTTACGTTTTTAGAGTTCTCGAGTTCTCATGTAATCAGCTGGAAACCATTTGTCAATTCATCGCTTGTTCGATTCTATGTTACGTGGTCAAACGTGAAAGTGAGCCGCGGGACCGAGCGAATGAATGAATTGAGCGATAATTGAGTAAATCCCACAATGTTTGGGTTTGATTCGGTTAATAATCACACACACTTGATTCGCCTATAGCGCTGATGTGCTGTTTGTTGTCAATATCGCAATAAATAACAAAAACTTTGATTGTTTTTGTGCTTCGAATGTTTGGAACGAGTTCTTCGCGATATCATTATGAAAGTTCCTACGAGTTTTTGTATTATTCGTTCCTATCTTTAAGTAATGAAATGTCTAATTTCTGTAATACAAGATGTTTCAACGTATTATTCTTCTCTTAGGCAGTCACCTGCCAGCAGCAAGTTTCAATTAAGATACAATTTTCATTCGTTTAACAGTTCAATTTTAAACATACACATACATATAATTGTTACCTTTTCCTTATAAACGAGGCCAAGAGCGGTGAGCATGTCATTTAATTAAAGAAACACAGCCAATATAATTTAAGAAGAAACATCAGTTATTGCTTCGTTTGATGTACATTTGATTATCAATTTATTTGAATTTAGAATATTTCGGACAGAAATTAAATATTAAATTGAAATATTTTCTTCTAATATTAATTTGTTCGCCGTCAAAAATTAGGTACCAACGCTAGAAAAAAAATGTTACATTTTATTTATCGTTTTTTTAAATAAGCTAATTAAATAACGTTACTCTCATAATAAATGCCAGACTACAATAATAATTAATCCGTATTTATGATTTATGTCATACATTTCACTAATCACGAGGGACAACTCTATACATATGTCACATTATGTATATGGAATATTCGAGAAATTCTTCTGTAATAATAATATTAACGTATTCAAATAGCTTGCAGATTTAATTACAAACATACAAGATTGTGTATAGACAGTATTGTTATTCACGTTTTAAGAAATTAGATGAAACCGCTAATGTAATCGCAATATGACATGACAGCTTGGCGCCGTACGAGTATCTCATTACAGCGACTTGCGCGCGTGTGGGCTCTGCAACTGACGCGGCTGAGACTGGAGCGCGCAAATACTTGTATAGCACAATATATGTACAAACAGTATACACACATTGCATATATATACATATTATACTATACGAGTATTTATATGCAATATAGTTGAGATGTATATTCCCCAAAGGTTAGAAGCACGACGTGGCTGTAGAGAAATTTCGTCGCGTCTATTTGCGGTCTCTCGTGAGTCGGGCCCGGAAGATTATCTCGGAATGTTCAGCTTTTTTCAGTCGAGGTAATTCGTTCGCTTGCCATATACTTTTTGTATGTACTTCCGTAAACCTAAAATTTAGCCTTATGTTTTCTTTTTAAAAGAGATTGATATTCGCTTACTATAATTACACAGTTTTGTACTTTGTATCGCTTGTTTTTCGGAGGGTAGGCAGAGACTAAGGTTATCCACCTGCTACTGTTCATCTACGCTCTTTGAAATCATGACACATACTGAGCTCTTGGAGTAATGTTTGACCTGGCCTTCTTGTAGTATGTTTCTATTTGATTAAAGTATGTACGCGTAGGTCTGCTCTTCAACCTCTACCGTTCACCTTTAACTTATAAATATGTTTCGTTACTCTGTTTATTCTTTCTACATACCCAAACTAGTAGGCAGAGAATAAAAGCGATAATTGCAAGATGTAATTAATGCAGATTTTTATTTATTAAATCCTATATTCAATTATATATACTGACTCATCTTAATGTATTTCGATATATCATATTAAGATTACCGATGAGATTTCTACTCGTACGTATGTATATAAAGAGTAATAATTCCTAAATACAATCCAGTATCAGTTTTCGAATTGCACGTAGAAACAATATGGTGCAATGTCAAAGGCGTTTTGAATTTCAGAAACAAAGAAATGTCAAACGCATTAACGTTACCAACTATTACAGAGGCAACACATCGGATGCATGTTTGCTTAATTGAAGTCTATACTTTCGCACGGTCCCCACGGACTGAGCCCACCCGCATTGTGTCCACAAGAACAGGATCAATTCTATTCAATCAAAGCGAGTATATTATTAGCGTAGCATCTGTTAAAGTGCTTTGAGATATAATTCCATCTAACTCGAATTCCTTTTACTAGGTATAAATAACAATAATATGTAGGTACTCGATATTACAAATACATACCTACTGTAAATGCAAACAGCTATTATATGCAACTTGCGTTTATATAAACCTTTGTGTTATATATAAAATTAATTATAGACACGTCATAACTGGTTACGGCGCTTTTGGGCTCATCAGAGGATGTCTATGACCAGCAACAGTCTGAGACATTCCTATAATGATGATGACACTCATATGGAACTATGTTAATAATATTAAAAGTGACCAGCAAATAGAAACGTATCATTGTAGTTTTTTTGCTTACGCTCCTCACTAATCTCCTAATTGTATCACGAGTGAGAAGTAACTCTAGAACACATTGAAAAACAAGAAATTTAAATATCACTTGCTAACGGTGAAGGAAAACAACGTGAGGAAACCTGCCACACCTTAGAAATTATAAAAAAAAAAAAATTCTAAGGTGTGTGAAGTCTGCCAAACCGCACATGGCCAGCGTGGCAGACTATGGCCTTAACCCTCTCAACATGAGAGGAGGCCCATATTCCAATAGTAGAATTATAATGGGTCGATTATTATTAATAAACACTGAAAAACAGTGTTGATGGTATTATCCGCACGGAAATGGAAACATATTGGTAAACCAATAATGGCCCACGGCTGGACGGCTCGCGAAATACAATAAACATCAATGTCGGACTTTTTAACAATGGAATTCAGTGCCAACAGCAAATTTTAAAAGGAAAACCTAATACCCGGGATCGAATTACAAAATCACACTCCTGCTATTCCATCCAGCTAGTCCATGGAACTTAAACGTAACTGGTGAAACGTGGGAGCGTACTACACTCTTCTGCCTTCCTCTTCAGGGATTACAGGCCTGATGTTAAAAATGTTACGTATTACACTACTGCTCGTCCTTCCTTATAACATACTACTCCTCCCGTTGGAGTAACGAATTGATAATATCAAGGCTGTTATTTATCACCTACGTAGGTATTAATTTGAAAACGGACCTCAATACAGTCCGCCAAGACAATGTGGATGCATCCAACCGTTACCTTATTCAATATTATTGCGCTCCAATCTAGTCCGGTACAACTACTCGAGTCAATTGAAGCTAAGCCTACATGGCCGCCTGCTGCACACAGATTTTGATTATTAATCTGTTCTCTGATGTACAGATATATAATATATATGTACATACATACCTATGTATGTATATATAGCTGATAGCTGACGTTGTCTCATGGCGGGTGATTGAATGAATACGGGTCTCCTCTCACATTGAGAGCGTTAAGGCCATAGTCTGCCACGGTGGCCAAGTGCGGGTTGGCAGACTAGGATAATTCGTTTTAATTTTTTCCACTATGTATCAATATCGCTATAGAAATGTTACATATTATTAGGTATATCATCACGCTAAGTCCTTTACGGAGTACGCAGGAAGCACCGAGTGCTAAATATCTTTGTTATTACTGACCTGATTTCCTTCTTCTACTGTCATTGTTCTCTTCATACACGGAGACAGTTTCGGAGATTTCAGATCCGCCTATAAGCCAGTGCCTGGTTTATGTAACCAAGACGAAAAAGTCCCGGTATTTTTCGCCACCTACATATTATACATATATTCTGGTATGATCGCATCTTTCAACAGATCTTTTCTTTCTACAGACTCGAACTCTCTGTACTTCTATTACTTAGCGTCGAATTTTTCTATTCTTATTATGCTCTTATTTGACTTATTGTTAGTAAGATCATATCGAATGTTATTTTTTTATACTTTGTATTTGGTATACTATTTTGTTAATATTGTACATCTGTGTAAAGTAACACAGAGCGCTATTAAAATTTGACATCACCGTGTTGACGTTTTGTCCACAATAATGAATAATTTGACTACCTATATTATGCTGATTGAATGATTATAATTGGTTTACTTTCCCTTACTAAATATTAATTACAATTTTTATCTAATAACAAGTTATTTACAAAACCGTTATTGAATCATTTTAGCTTATTGGATACTCGGCAGGGATAATAATGAAACTACTCGTATATTTACCAATTATTTTCTTGAGAAAAATCTAATAATAGATACAACAATATTATTTTGCTCCGGGGTATTTTGTCCGTTATATGTACATAGTATCGACTGTGTTAAGATTCTGTTTGACTATGTACCGTTCGCTTTTTTCCATTTGGTAAAAGGTTGTTAGTAAAAGCTTTTTTGTAGAATCAATTAGAAAAAACATAGGTCGACAATATGAAACGTAATAAGAAAAGTGTCAAAGTAAAATAAATTGTTATCGAAGAATTTAGGCGTAATATTTACTTTTAATGTGAAAATTACCATTGTACTGTTTTAAATATAACAATCATGAAATCGTATCATCGTCATCATCATTCATCATCATCAGTCTATTTCCGTCCACTGCTGGACATAGATCTCTGCAATAGCACGCTATTGTGCTCGAAAAACATATACAAATATATCTAATATACTATATCTGAAATCGTATATACGGAATAAATTAGCTTTTGTTAAAAAACATAGTACCTACTCCATTTCCATAAATAACCTACAGGTGCAAATAAACGTGATTAGATCTTTCTACGAAGGTGTTCATAACGCATTTACATATTCAAACTCCATTAATCACTTATTAAAGAAAACAAAAACGTTAGTGAGTTATGACCAATGCTTTAATTTAGTGGCGACCAGCAGGTGACTACTTGAAAACGCAGGGAAAAATCAGTAATCGTTACGCCAGTAAGCGAAATTGTTCGCGGTCGTTGAAAACGTAAATATAAAAAATTATTAATGGTTTGTTGAGCATTACATACAAGGCGATTATTTGTTCTGCTGCCGTTTTTATGGTTACGAGCGAGCTTGGCATTCTATCTTTCGTGTTCTAATATTCATATTTCATTTTTGCATTTCTTTTTAATGTTTTCGTAGAATCTGTCAAATAAAATTTCCCAGTTTAACGGAAAACAATGAAAATACAAGCAGCTACGCATATACATACATACATATTTTTGGCACATTTTGTAGACAATTAACTTCGTGCGTAAATGAAACCGTTAAATTTTGTCTATAAACATTTATGTGATAAAATATCACAAGCTATAACCGCGAAGGAAAATATGTATGTAAAGGAAACCAGCACATATTAGGGAGTTCTTCGTAACGATAATGGGATATTGCCTGAACACTTCTTATTCTGTGAGAAGACTTATCCAACCGGGACGTTAAAGTGGGGTTTTGTATTGGTAATTTAATTTCGTCGAAATTTCATTTTCTTTTTTTTTGTTGCAGGTTCTCTCTCGTCAAGATGGCTCTCATCCAGTCTTGCTGTTGTTGGCGCAGTCTCCGCCGCGGCTGCTATGCCGCTGCTATATATACACTGGTAAGTACTAATAAATTTGGTAACATATATCTATAATCGGGTTTCTTCTTCAAAATTAATAGAAAACTTGGCATTGGCCTTGTTGGACTTTTTCTACTCATTCTACAAATGAGATCCGAGTCAAAAAGTGACACGATAAAATTGTCGATGATAACTGACTCCGATTCTGTAACAATGTTTGGTTTTATTTAATCTACAAGAATGTCATTGCCGCGCTCTGGTGACATCGCCCCGGGCAGTGTTTCAGTTTTACTATTCAGCTATTCATGCGGTGATTGTACTAAAAACAAAGCTTTCCTTTGTCTTTGATTAAGCTGACCGTTCGCACTTCACCGCTTTGATTACAACTGGATACGTGTGGGGACTGCGTTTACCAATCTGGTAGTCTTTAAGTATTTATGGTCTATATACTATAAAAAAAATACTGGCAGCAAAAAAATGGAGTCCATTTTTCATAATAATGCTAACCGTGTTTCGTACTCGCTCCGCTCGGAGTCGTTCAAACGTGTTATCTGTAATTAGAGTTAAACTGAACTCGGCAACTCCACAGTTTATATCATTTGAAACTGAAACGGTTATTACCACGATACAGTTCTGCAATTTCCACTGCACAGTGCATGCTACTGTGTATTTAGAAATTCAGAAAATCATCACTTAATGGACAATTTTAATATCAGAATCCATATTAATATGATTGATGTCGGGCGATATTTCCGTCATTTGAAACAATGTATGACTGTAAAATTTGTGGAACTGCAAATTGACCCTCAATTAAGCCGTTATTAAGCCTTCAGCACAACATATCAAACTAAAAGCCTTTTGTGTTAATGAAACGACTAGTTTACACGTCATCTAGTTATTGCAGTTGGTGTGAGTTATATAAAACGAGGGTTCATTGTAACCCTTGAAATAATGATAGTAGAATAACGAAAGAGATTTTTGAACCGTATATAATTATTACCGTGGATAATTTGGTAGCAAGAAACAAGTCCGGCAATATGGTCTTCGATACAATGAAACAAGTCTCAGAAGAACTAGTCAAGTATATCTATAATAGAAGACTATTAATTATGATTTTGATGAAAAGCCTCTCGTTTCTTCCTATGCATATTGGAAATAGAAACTGACAATATGCATATATACATATGTACATACATTTATGTAACTGTATCTATGTAAATGAGCTACTAATCATATCGGTCATTTGCTTCTGAAGTGTAACAACTCAAAAACACTGTCTTTCAAAAAAAAGACTGAGAAAGTTTGAAATCATGATTATTCTATAACGATTATAATATTGTATGAATAACGGAGTATTCTGTTATATATAACTATTATAATACTCATAGAATAATTATGATTTAAAACTTTCTAATCATTTTTTTTGAAAGATAGTGTTTCTGAGATGTTACACTCTAGTCGCAAATGAGCGATTATATTAACGAAGAAGGTGTACAACATAAATATATATGTACATTAAATATGTGTTGTTATATCCACAATTAATCCAATAAATGTTATTTAAATAACAAATAAATACGTGTCTCAGCATATCGTCTGGTTTAAACCACGGCCGTAGCAGACACGTTGGGCTTGCTGAAGTGTAGATTTAACGCAGACCGTGCCGTGTCAGTTTAATTGCATAGACGTTACGACTCTCCAATGGAATCTCGAGATACTGTTATTTCCTTCTAAGTGACGGATAGAATTGTATTGGAAAGTGATCAATTAATCCAATCTAAAGACTAGAAGGGTGGAAACTTTGCCAAGGATGAACTAATGGAGTAAGTATAAATAGGAGCCCACGGTCGTTTATAATTCAATATATATCGTACTAGTTACAGTTTATTTAGCTCTCTTTACTATTAAGGTTACTTACTGTTTGCTAATAATTTATTACGTGTATATAAAAAACAGACATATTTTTAGTGTAATATATTGGTATAATAAATGGTAGCCGTTTTACCGGGTGGTCTTACGATCTTAACAAATCGGCTATAAAAAACTGGGTTCAAAAGGTCCAGAAGCGAGGATTGGTGCTGATTAAAGGAGCTATATGTCCAGCAGTCGAATTTTAAAAGCTGAATGAGGATGGCTACTAATTCACATTACACTTTTTAGTACTTAATGTAACATCAATACTGCAATTACTGATATCACAACACTCGGGTCACTGACTTGTTTTGCCGACGTCAGAACAGTTCGGTCATAATAAAGGCACGTGGTGTCCTGTTCACGAAAATGTCGTGTGACCTATAAAACTGTGTATTTATAACTCACAGGGTTAAAATAAAGTGTAATACCTCGCAAGCTTGCGTGTTATACTCGCCCCGTAGCCTTTGTGTATAAGGCGCATCGCTGATCAAATATGGATAATTTACCTTTACAAACCCTGTTACGAAGAAACCGCAAATCGGTTTGTATTGTTTGATTGGACATTGAATATGATTAACGTTGGAATAATTAAATTAGCACAAAGTGGTCTTATTAATAACATTAATAGGGCTATGAATTATTTATCTAATATCTTTAAACGAGCAATGCTTGTATATATGTATATATATATATAAATATATAATTGGAATCTCGGAAA
>DWDT01000150.1:0-26502 GCA_018245595.1 Microceris scylla
ACATCCAAATTTAAAAAAAAATTACATCATGTGTTTATACACATGATGAAATTTTTTTTTAGGTATTATTACTCAGGTAGGTATTATTACTTTTTTATTATTCAGGTATTATTACCTGAAGAAGTAGGCAGAGAAATGTAGTACATTCCAACGTTTCACCAGTTCGGTCCACCGGTTACGGTCCATGGAGCAGGTGGTGAACCTACTGTCATACAGCGAGCACAGATCTAGAGTCCAAGCCACTACTAGAAATTTCTACTACAAAATTCGAATAATTAGTCTTATATTATATTATATACTTACTCATTAAATAAGTGTATGTCAATTCAACTTACTGAATAAGAAAGGTACCTTTGTATGATTTTTTAGTCTGTGACACCCGACTATAGTTTTGTTGTAACATATATACATATACGGACGTAACATGACTTGTACTCGTTAGTGCAAAGGGCACGAATTCAAATCCCAATATTCGGTTCGTATTGTGAGAGCCGAGTAAGAGCCCTTAAAATGATAACATCTCAAATTAGTATAAATTCTTTTACATGAAACTTTATCTTTTATACATGTGTGTATTTATTTATACTTCATTATATTTCTAGCTTCTGGTTATAGCTTCATCATATTGGGTAATATCTTAAAAACGCTATCTTTCAGAAAACAGTTCAGAAAGTTTGAAATCATAATTATTCCAAACTATTAGGATAGTTATATACCAAAAAATAGTCTAGAAGTCATATAATATTATAATAGTCAGGGAATAATTATGATTCCAAACTTTCTGAACTGTTTTCTGAAAAAATGGTTTTGATATACTACACTCTATTGGTAAATGGACGATATGTACCCCTACAATTAAAATCTCACTTAACTCAGTTATTGCAATAAACAAACCCCGGGAACAAAATTTAAATAATTAAAATACGAGTATGCGGGAGTTTTTTTATCGTGTAATAAATATCGTAAGGGCCTACTTTGTTAAAATTGTAAATTATTCAAACGTCGCCAACAGAAATACGTACACAGGAGAAACAAATTATAAAAGAAAATTAGTGACTCTTTGTGGAATATTAATAACAAGTTCGTTACAAAGAATTTATTTAATGGAATTAAATGAAATATATTTGAAATTCGTTTATTGAATTATTTGCAGAAATGTCAATATATTTGTTGAATATAATATTTATAGTTATGATACCTTTCATTTGCAAGTTCGGTGTGTAAATTTATAAATTGTGAATATCCCAATTATGTATTTATTTCCAATCAATACATTGTATGAAGTGTTAATTACATTAATATATGTATTTCTTAATTCAAATTAATGAAGCTTCACAAAGTCACTAATTGTCGTATCACAGATCACGTATAAACGTACCCTGTGACATTCAATGACTTTGGGACACATTTAAATGTAACTATATTGCTGACCATTAAGCAATGCTGTTATAAATATAACAATATATCTGTTATCTGTACAAATGGGCCCTAAAATAGAATATCGAAAAACGCCTAACTTTATGCATAGACCTAATGATCTAGATATATCTTTATTTACTTTGAAATTACTAAGAAAGGGCTCAGCACTTTACGACTTGCCTTTTGTTATGTCATCGTTAACATTAACCCTTTCATCGTTCCACTGATAGGCACGGGTGGGCTCTCCGAATGACAACGGTTAAGCCTACCGAGCTAAGTGCGGCTTGGCAGATTGAACGCGCTTTAGAAAACATGATGGAGAACTCTTAAAATCACTAGGTATCCTCATGTTTTCCTTCAGTACCATGACAAATGATATTTCATAATAAAACATATGTACATATATAGATTTGGAAATTTAGCGGAGCGCGACTGGAAATGATACCCAGACCGTAGAAATGCCACGAGGAATTCCAAAGCCACTTCTCTCCCGATGCTTTGTTTAGTATACTTGTAACTTATGCAAATTAAACGAACAAAAGAACCAGACAGGAATTCTTAGATGAAGCATTGTTCCTAGGTACACCATAAATTACACCAGACCCTCATACTTTAGTATTGCCCAAGAGACTTAGAACTTATTACTAAACACCATTCGTACTGAAAAAGCAAACAATTCCTACAGGCGAGTTTAATTTAAAGTTTGGGTTGAATAACATTTGCTTTCATTTTCCGTGTTGTTGTTAATAGTACCTATATTTATTCTTACTATTATTATTATCGATACGCTAGTACCCTCACTGGGTAGGCAGAGAACATAGAAAGCCAAATATTTCTATTATATAAATAGCATAGCATTTCTATATCATATAAATAGCATTTATTCCACATATATGAGGGACATGGTTTTAGTACGGTGAAGTGGTGCTTGGCGATCCGCTCGACTACTTTAGTAAGAAAGTTTGCAAATAGAGAAATCCAAACGCTTATAATATTGAATATATGAATAACTACTTCGTAAGCTTGTTTACACAGCAAACATAGATTATTATTAAACGAAAAGCATTGAAACTAGCGCACCTGTCGTTACCACACGTCCCTAAGTCTCGTTTACACTTACGAGTAGTAGTCTACACTTAGTAGTATAGTATTATTGGTAGCTTTAGTACAGTATTACTGTATGTATATAGAATTGTTATGGGCATTTAGTATTATAGTATGTAGGTGTATGGTATTGGTGACGTGCTATAGGAGAGGCTTACTAGTATGTGTACCGTACTCGTAGGCCTACCACCAGTAGACGGAAATATTTACGCTGATAGTATTATTGTAATATACTCGTAATGGTATTATTGCAGGACATAGAATTGTAGGGATATAGCAGATGCTACTTGAGGTATGACAAAGAAGCGTTTTGTGTTAACATTATCTGGCGGCCTATTCTACCTACTTAAAACTCTGTACATTTTTTATTGCACCTTAGCGTATTCTACCTACTTAAATCTCTATACTTCACATTATTACAACATGACTAATTATAATTTTTACTATAACTAAAACACTAATCACTAACTACTAAGTACCCATTTAGTATCCGCAGGCAATTCTTGTTATATCATCACAAATAAAATTTGGTTATGACGTTTTACTTTACAATTATGCCAATAAAGACCGTAGTAATTTATAAAGGTTGTTCAGCATTGACGAGGCTTACGGTGCTCGGGTTGTTAAATATTTTATTTTTTTCTCGATATTTATTGAACAGTAAAGCGAGGCGCAATTAGGGTGCCAGTTAAAAAATTGTTTAAATGTTACCAATTGTGACTTTTACGGGTAAGATATTTTATGATCGTATGTACATGACACATACTATAAATGCTATACTCAGTAGTACGAGTTTATTAATAACATGTGTGGAATATTATGAATATTTTTCACAAATTGTTTATGGTATTAAGAATATATTTCGTGGCTTTGTGAGTATATGTATGTATATTTATTCTGAAGGAACTTTTTTCCAAAGGTAGAACATCATAAGATAATTATAAGTTTCAGATAATTTTGCTATACATGTAGCATAACATCACGCTTGTAATTTATCGAAAGGGTCGGCATGGTACAGTTTATTCTATTATAGTATAGTACATTCCCACGGCTCACCTGTTATGTCACCAACAACCTGCTGAAGAGCGGTGGTTGAATTGAATTTACAGTAATGTAGAAAAAACGGTGTACACACAGTATTTTAAAGTTTATAAGTAATACCTACTGACTTTCATTATTAATTTTAAAAAAAGAGGTTTGTTTCCCCCTTGAGAAGAGTAACCCCTTAATAGGAGTAACCGCTACACAGTGGTGAGAGGTAAAAGTTTATTAATAAACAAATATCCCTCACCACATACTACGATTCTGAGCCGCCTAGATACCGTAAATATGAGGACAAGTAACAATATTTTTTTTTTATTTATACTACATTGTACCAAGCAAATTGGTAGACGGGCCACCTGTTGTTAAGTGGTCACTGGTGCCCGTGGAGATGTAGAACACCAAAGAAGTTGCCAATCCGCTGCCGACTTTGAAGGTACTTTACACAACCCTTTTTAAAAACCGCATATCAAAATCCAAGATCTAGAATATCTATTCAAAATTTTTCCAACTTAAAATTCCTGGATTAATGTCCAACTTATACCAATAAGCTCACCCAAGGATTCCGTAGTGAGAAGAATAACAGAAAGTGAATCGTGGGACTGTACTACACTCCTCTGTCTACTCCTTCAGGGAGATGCAGGCGTGATGGTACTTTAATATTTTTTACTATGTCCGCAACTTAGTAAAAGCGCCGAGCATAGCAGAAAAACATCTTCTATTTCTGTAAAGCTTGTGCTATTTCGGTCAAGTTTACGTAAGATATTTAAACCTTCACCCTTAGTGGCATAAAGGAGAATATGCAACGCCCGAAATAAAACAACCACTTACGTCTATAATAAAGTTATTGTCAGCTCTGTAAAGATAGAGATATTTGGAGCTTGGTGCTCCTTACCTACCCCATGTAGAACCTGGCGTCATGATATAACAATTATAACTGCAACATAATTAATTATAATATATTAGTCGAACACATAAGTTTTACTTTAAAAGATTTAATAAGAGGAAATTAAGAAACAATATTAAAATCGATCACTGTTCTTACTTAAATTCTTCGGGCTGATGAATGTGTTGGTATTGATCATTTAAAATCAAGTGGACCGCGTGGAAAAATCAATAAGACCCTCAACCACCCGGAAGAATAATAAAATTATGCCGATCTTTCACGCAAATAATAATAAACTTACCCAAAAAATGTTATACGTAGAGTAAAGACAAGCAAGAATATGTTCGCGGCCGCCCCGCCAGCTATGTAATAAGAAATACAAAAAATGAGATTTTATCTACATATTGAAAGTATTTTCAGGCGTTTTTATCTAAACTTTTACAAATATTCCATTGATAGTATCTACGAGAACAGTTTATTGTTTTGTATTGGTCAAATAATTAGGTTTTGTATTTATAAAAATAATTTATGAAATTTAAAAAACATTATGATGATACCAGAAGTTCACGGGGAAGATACGAAGGTTCACAGGGGTTTCAGTTCAGGTTAAAAGCCTGGTGCCCTTTCGCTTGAGTAAACTGCTAGTTTAGATCGTTAAATGTACTAAATTACGAGTATGTACATCTTTAAGACTAAATATCACAAAGTCAAGAAAAGTATTCCAAATAAACTAAGAATTTTTATCGGCTGAACCGCATTTCACCAGCGTGGCAGACTGTGTCCATCTCAAAGAGGGAAGCTACTTCAATGAAACAAAAAAGGAGTGTATTTGATAACGAAGGTAAAATATAAAATTTCAAATTCCTCGCGGGCTGCTAATTTTTATTCGAGTCAAAAATGTACAGTGAGCGAAACGATATCTGATCCGCCCGCTCTGTTTAATGGCTGTTCATGAAATCCTGAAATTTTTTCAGTCGTTTTAACGAAACGCAATTATCACCTTGGGTTAAGGTGACCCGGTGTTTTACATTTGTTGAAATTACCGCTAAATCGTCTTAATTTATGACACACTTCCTGTCCCAGAGAGGGTGTGCGCACATTAAATGCGGCGAAAGAACATGAAATATTTGACTTATTCGGCCTGGCATTTAAAGAAATTGTTCCAATTATATAGTAGCATCCAAAGCGTTACTGGACAATTAATATCAGGTCACTGCAGCGAACGGACTTCAAGAAAAAGTCTTAAGGTGGACAACCTCATTCCTTTGTAACTACCAAACCTATTTAAGTTGAACACTTTGAACGTTTTTAATTATTTATTTACTCTTATAAAGTGTAACACATTACACCACGCTTCAATCTCTCCAAGTCATAGGCAGATAAGTGTAGTACCTTCCCACGTTTCATCAGTCACGTTTACGTCCCACCATGGAATAAAAGGTGAACCTACTGCCTTATATCGGGCACAAACCCAAACTCCAAAATACTAATAAATTTCAAATTAGCAAACCCAACTTTGCCAGAGTCGGGGATAGAACCAGGACCTCTCGATCGACAGCCGCGCTGGCAATCTCTCCACCAACGAGGCTGTAAATATATTGTAATGAATAAAAAATAAAATGGGTATAAAACAAATTGTACGAATACGCACGTACGAATTTCCTCAATACACAAATTATGTTCTTTCAACAAAGAGACTGAGTGGAAAAATTGTAACAGTTAACACAAAGGTCCATTTTCTGAATGAATGAAAAACGTTTTATTATACAAAAATTATTATACACTGTTAAACAGGCGTCTTATCTCGTAATGTTCAGTTTAAAGCCGTAGTTACAAATTAATTTAGTGCTAAGTTAGTAATTAGAGTCTACGTGTTTTGAAAGGGGCTTTATTCTGTAGCAGGAACATCCCAAATATCTTATAATTTCCGAAAGTTCAACTGTAATGTTCGGCCCAACGCGGCTGGATTTAGTATATCTGCAGTGGTGCTGTGATTATAAGAGAAACAATAAGACAGAAATATCCTCGGCTAGGGGTGGCGTTATTTTATATTAGATTGGACCGCGCCTCGCAAGAAAAATTGGTTTCGTTACAAACACGCAAGCCCTCTACACCACTGCGGTCGGACAGACAGGTGTAATTTCCTTGGAGACAAGTCACACAAAACAAAACTCTGCGAAAAAAATCCGATGACAGTGTACCGCTTAGAATTTTGTTTTAATGAAACGATTTCTTGGTGATTTACTTATACTTATTTATAGTTTTCTTTATTAGAACGTTAAAATAAGATTAGCTTAATTATTGAAATAGTTATATAAATACAATTCTTTTATGTTTTAAAAGACAAGAAACGTCGAGCGCTCAAGAGAACTACTGCCTACAACTGTACCCTGTAGACCATGTCATAAAGAATGTACCGTATTGACATTTCCTTCATGATGTTGAAGTTGACACATTTGTAAAACAATATTCGTACATATTCAATGAACATTTTAAGAGTAAGCGAAAGAAAAATAAACTTCGTACAAAACCAGCTAAGACAGCTTTACTCAGAACAAGTGTTATTAGGAATACACAGTAGACTCTATAACAAAATACTCCCCCTGTTGTAATTATAAAAATATGAAAAGTTTAAAAACAACCTCAACGGATTTAAACCTACCCCAAAAGGGACCTGGTCTGACGACATACCTAAAAATAATAATAATTAAAAAACCCAAAAGTTAACAGACAATGTTAACGAACAAATGTTATAATAACATAAATAATATCCTTACCGATTCGAATAACCTATTAACTATTCACTGTAAATAAGTTTATTTCGTGAAATATAGCAGTAGTCGTTCTGTATGAATAAGAAAGTAGATATAGTTAATTTTCTTTCATCAATTCTTTAACAGCATAACTTACACGCGAAGTCATATAAACACATCCTTAAATATACGATCTCTAATATAAAAACACAAATAATATTATAATAACGAAAACTCTTTAATATTTGTAAGTACGTACAGTAAGCCTAAGTATGGATTATTCTTGTCTGAAGTATGATGTCTGAAGTATAAGGTTCGCCTCGCATGGTGCTTTTAGACTAATTGGGAAATAAAAAGAATTGTAACCACAATTGAGATGAGATAAAGCTTGTGTTACTGTGAATATTTAGTTAAACATATACAAAGATCTATGTATATACATACATATCAGTACATAAATATAGTATAGTTTAATTTTACGATCTGTCCCTATTTCATAAAACGACTAACAGGACTGATGAAAAGTGGGTATAGGTACTACACTCCTCTGTTTACCCTTTCGGGAAAATAAAGGCGCGATATCAGGTTATGCTATTTCTCATATCAATCACATGTACTGGAACGTCAAGCTAAAATTATTGGTGTACCTATATCTGTTATCTTGTTATACGTAGAGTAAAGACAAGCAAGAATATGTTCGCGGCCGCCCCGCCAGTTATTTCGATTAATTTAATAGGGCACACACAGGCCGAGCTCGCTGCGCTCCCACGATACGCTTAACTGAATATAAATCCGTCTATATTGTGATCATTTGTTTATTTCGATTTGCACTTCTGTTCGACATGCATTTAATGATGACAATTGGAAACTAGCGGTTTGCAAAATTTTTTATTTCCCATTGGTAGGATTTACGTTTCAATGCGGGAATTCTGAAATATACTCCACCATATTGCTCCAGTGAAAATTGCATTCTTTTGTCTAGTACATAGTAGCATTGTCTAGTATACAGTTGTATATGTCACCCTCCTACCAGATGGTCTGACGACCTGAAGAAGACAACGAGAAGCTAGTACACTGGTGTAATCTCAAACCGAGAATGTTAACGTGCCCAGCTGTTTAACGATAAAAGGATTGATAATGATGCTTATAATATTATCGTCATTGTATAGTTCAACCCGCATGCCCAGCGTGGAGATTACGGGGATAAACCCCCTTTTGGGGGAGGCCTATGTCCACCAGTGGACCAAGATAGGCTGATGATGATGATGATGATAGTTGTATACCTACTATATATTACATTTATTGTTGCTCTGAGAATTAATGACAATATACCTGTTTAATGTAGATGGCAGAATGACGCGCTCTAGCGCAACGAACTCCACGGTGCTGGAGCGGTTCACCACCAGCACCAGTACCACCACGTCGACCGTCAGCAACGTCATACCCGTGGCCAAGTCCAGCGCCAATGGAAACAAGCGCGCTCCCATCATCATTTATCCTACTGGTGAGTTAATTTTAATTGAATTTTTAACCCTCCCTGTGATGGAATAATTGTTATTCCAAGATAGCCCCAGACGACCTCCAACTAGAGGGAGTGACGATATTCGCAATGACTGACAGTGATTAGAGAACGCTGAAGATCAAACTCAATGGCGTGCTTTTGAAGACATTTATGTCTACCGGTGAACGGAACGAGTTGGTGATGATGATAATTAATTCAATTACCCGTTACTTCGGACAGTCATGTACATAAGAGATGGACAGGTCGAATGATGTTTCCTTTAGAATTCTTATTTAGAATTCTTACTCAGTATTTCAGATCAGAGGAGATCACTTATCACCACAAAATATGATGGCGTAAAAATGTTTTATGGGGCAATTCGGTTAGCAAATAGTCTCAGATACTAAAGGTCATCTCTAACCACTTGTAATATTAAAGAACTATTTTATATTCATGAATAATAATATTTACCACCAAAGTTAGCATCGCGACTAGCAATTCTTCCATATTTCCAGAATATTCCCAGAAATTAATCCATTTGTAATGTAAATTTGAGTAAATTTTCCGACGAGTGCATCTCAAATCGCTTTATTATTTAAATAGTTAAAGAGCTATGCAAATTCGTTATCTGCTGAATGTGTTACTCAGTATATATAGTGATCTCGTATAATTTTATCAGCGTAGAGATACATTTTTGCTGCAAAGAGATACATACTCCTTTTGTTACATAGAATAAGAATATATAGTAGTCTCGTATAATTTTATCATTTTATTTTATTTATATTTGCAATTCCTTTTGGTACATTTAAAAAGGCATTTTATGTATATAAATATATATGATGGTACAGCATGTTATAACATGTATCGATGATCTTGAAATACATCAAAATGAAATACGCAGTGTCACTAAAGATGGATCCCGCATGGAACCATTCAATTTGTTTCCAATATAAATACGTTCTGCATTTTGAAACGTGTAATAAATACACGTATATTAGTTTCAAAAGCATTATCTTGAAACTGATGTCGTAAATCCTTACTATAAATAAGAATTAGCGAAGATTGAATTAATTTACGAGCTAAAAAAACTTTGATTTAAAACGAAAATCCTCTTTAGTATTACGACCCATAAAAAACTTTGCCTCGGTAGAACAAGGCGTAAGATTTTCTATGTCATTTAAGCTTCGAGCTTAAAGTTTAAATAAAATGTAACAAAGGGTGTTCATTTTCCATCACCGGTTTAAGCTGGTAGAAAATGATAATTAGTTTAAAGTCCGCCCTTTGTTAACAACAATACAGAATACAGAAAAATGAAGACGAGTGTTGTTAAATAACTGACTACGTGTTTTTACAACTCGCAAATATTTATAATTTTTATTTTACTTCCGATATTCATACCTACATATGCATAATAATAAAACGTCGACTCATTTTTAACTCATTTAATATAGTTTATGAATTGGTTACGGGAATTGTGTGTGACGTATATGGATATGTAACCGGATGTTATCACAGTATGACACATGGACGTCGGCGGTCGACGATCAACTTATAATTGGGTACATCCAGAGTAGAAACTCTGCGGCATGCTATTATTCACACTCGGTTGTATTTTACCTGTGACCGTTATAGTCTGTTCAATGCTAGTCGTAATGTTTGGGCAGTCGTAATTGTCAATAAACTCCTACGACATAAATTCTATCCAAACATATCTCCATCGAACACTTGTAGGTATAAATGACGAGACACATTTCCTATGCAACGTGAAAATAATAATAATAAAACCTATTATGTTGAGTAACATATCATTATTTATTAAAAGCAATCTGACGGAATTTCACAGGGGACATTCAGAAAAATCCCAGCAAATATAATTTAATATTTAACAGCCATTTGCCAGTCATTGTCCATCTCGGGTCCCTTGCTCGTATATGAAGCACTTCATAAATTGACAATTGTAATGTACTAAAAACAGATTACTGACCGGAGTACTAACTGAAATATTCTACTGACTGATGATTGGACGCAATAGGTATCCAAATCAGTCGTTCAGATACCACCATTCCGCATGACTGACATAGTCATCACTAATAGATTGGCCTAGCAATTAATAATACTACAAAAGAGTAATATCTCTAAGGTTTATCACATTTGATTTAACTGCTTCGTTGATCAAGTGGTTGCAAAGTGCGACTGCTGATTGAAAAATCCTCGATTCAAATCCCGTGTCGGGTGAATTGGATTTTTCTAACTTAGATTTTCTACGAGTAGTAGTGTCTCGGAGTCTGGACTTGAGCCTGGTTTATGGCAATAGGATCACCGCTAATTACATTATGGGACGATCATGTACTTAACTGTTGAAACATGTTAGTGTACCTACTAAAGCCTATCGCCTCAGAGATTGTAGGCGTGAAGTTACGTCAAGTTACGTCTATTTTATTTTGCAATAGGATAAAGATTGAGAATGAACCTTAACCCCCGTTGAGGTTAAGAAAAAACATTGCAATCAGTAACGCCATTATGTAGCTCGTTTCTCGATATCCCCCGCTACCTCAATCATCAAGGGATATCTATGAACACGTAACAATTGATCTGGAAACATAGGGAACAAAGCTAGATATTACATAAATATATAATTCCATATTTCGTTCTATTGTGGATTTTAGGGTGTAACAATAGTTCATTTGTTACGAAATAGGAGTTCGAAGTATTTGATTGAATTTCGTATTGTTTCAGTGACGCCCGAGTCAATAGTTGTGCCAATTGTCTCCTGTATATTCGGATTCCCACTATTGGCTTTAACGGTAATATGTTGCCTGAGACGGAGGGCGAAGTTAGCCAGGTGAGGTATATTTCCTTAGTATATTCAATCATTAATATTGATAGCTATTATTATACTTAAATATGGCGTATTAAACCGTATTACAAAGTGTTATTTAAATAATAATTATTGTATTACCACAAACATAAATAACCAGCCATGTAATTACAGCCTATAATTATCTCTTGACAGTTTAAGAACAGATAATCACTAACTAATCAAGGACTGAGAACGAAATTGTATAATGTATGTATGAGTACTCTGGATTTTCCATTAAAAGGCAAATTAGCTTTGCTAAATCTTGCTGAAAAAAAGCGCTAAATTATTTAAAGAATAATTAAAAACGAAGTTAGATGTGAAAGAGAATTTATTAAGCTTCTTGAATTTATTCAAATGGTCCGGTTTCTCAACTTCCGCTCCATTTTGTAATGACGTTGTAAATTTGTGAACGTTCTATATTTAGGATCTTTTAAAATACAGCGTAATTCCATAAGATTTTCCGTAACGTATGATCACAATAAACTTAAAGCAAACCAAACTAATAATGATGCTGGTGACACTTGACATACCTTACCCTTTGTTTCAATTTCCTCAATATAATTTCTTTATTTACACACCTAGGGACTACCTAACCTCCTTACCTCACGGTCATCGCAACCACTATAGAACATACAGTAATCAATGATAGCACAAGGCACAATATACAAACAAAATCGTAAAACTTATCGTATAGTGTATACAATTGATATCGTATCAGTCTGTTCCATGATTTGTACGAAAAAAAATCCGCATTGCAACTTTTTGTTCTGATGCAGAGAACGTGCGAGGCGCCGCAACTGCGAGCTGGACCGCGGTGAGTTGTCGGTGGTACGGCTTTCGCCCGTGAAGTGCAGACCGCGCGCCGTCAGCCTAGTGCGCTCGCCGCGTCCACCACCGTCACTGGAGCTGGACACTGTGCTGGAGGAGCGCTCCGACCCCGAGCAGACCACGATGTCCCAAGTAACACGAGTGAATTTCGTCTCTTCTCTGTCTACTTTCTTCGCTTTGCTTTATCAACTCTCTGAGTAAAAATCTCATCTATGTGAAAGGATTATTAAAAAAAAACATTTTACAGACAATTGGTCAGTAATAATAACCAATTCAAGTTGCATCTAAGACCTATCTATAACCTATGTATAGTTTACAATTATACAGTGTAATCGATACATACATACTTGTGGCTTGCTACATAATATATGTACGCCTAATCTCTAAAGACGTTGAATATACAGATGATCTGTATATACAGATGAACTTAAATGATTAATTTCTTTGCAACAAAGGAGTACCTAGCTTTTATATCTGAAAGTTGTGCTTCAACCACAACCTTCAGATAGGAATGCAAAAGACTTTAAAATGCAAAGAAATGCACGCTGTGACTTTTATTACTGCTCCCCTGTATACGAGTAGCATACGAGAGCACAAAACGAAAGGAGGATCTTTGTGTGTTTCTCGCGTCAAGTGTGGGGCGTAGGTTTGCACGCACTTTTTGCTTTGTGATTTCTTTCATTTTTTCCTGTTATTAAAATCTCACTGTTCTGAGTAACGGGATTTGGGAGTACTGCTTTTTGCTTACGTATATTTCTTTATAGCAGCTTCTTACCTTTTTCATTATTAAAACTACCGAACTACCTCCTCATATTCCGTCGCTAGATCTGTGACTAATATGTTGTAGAGATAAAAAAGATCATGGATCACCATCATCAAGTACACAAATGAAAAATTTCATTTTTAGTTCCTCCTCAACCAATTATTCTTTTATTCTTCATCTATATCGTGTCACAAAAAAACTTTCGACGAAACGAAAAGAAATTCTTGCCTCAGTTTGGGGTGCACATTGGACCTCTACCGCAGTCGGGGTCGAGTGGTCTGTGTAGTAGGCGATAGAAGCGCTGGTACAAAAAAGCACAATACGAGTAGACAGAACACGCAGCGAAGGGTTTCACAAATGAATGAAAAATTCTTCCAGTGCCGATAATTGATTTCTGTGCAAAAAAAACCTGGGATTTTGGTTGATTTACCAATTAACATTTATATGAAAATATTTTCGATACGATATTTTCTAAGAAGATAGATATTTCTAAGCTTTTATCTTACTCATTGCGAATTCTTTTTTTTTTGTTTGTTTTTGGCTATCTGTACTGAAATGTTCATGTTAGGAAGATGCGATACATATAACTCATTGTAATATCTGACCTACAATTTTATATCAGACTTAACAGTTAACACAATGCATAATATAATTGAAGATGACTTATGCTTATCTCTAGATTAATTGCATGTTAATTGTGCGTGTGAACATAATTACGTGGAGTCCTATTACGGCGAGGTCATTACTTATATTTCTATCACAATATATATTTCGCGCCACCAGACCAGAACGAAATAGCTTCAAGGCGGAATGCATCAACGCCTTTTCTCTATTATGACGTTACGTGTCCACTGCAGCCGTTTCCATTACGGCACCCCACTAGCGCCATCTGAGATAATGTCAGCAATAATACTCTGTAATGCGCCCGCTAACGTGTGGACATTAGTGTTTTTGTAACATCTCCGTTAATTATGGCGGGAAAATGTTAACCTAATTGTCGTAATACCTCAGTTTGTTTACTTTTCATACGTTTTATTTATTTAACAGCAGCAGAGATGTGCATACATATGTATGTTTTAAAATATCGATGTACATAAACAACTATATTATATAATAATAATTTCCCAACATCAGTTGCAGTTAATTATACACCACGGAAAGGTTACAATAAGTTGGCAAGCTTCGTATCGTACTGTAACTGTTTTGTTTTACGTCACGTCCGTATTACCCGACGGGTTAGGCAAAGGAGTGTAGTGGAGTGTAGGGACTCACACGTTTCATCTGCTATATTATGTATATGTATGTCCCATAAAATGAAGGGTGAGCCTGCGGTCATACACCGAATACAACCCAATCTCCAACTTACTTTCAGGAATTTCAAGCTAGAAAAACCCAATAATAATGAACCCTACTAGGGGATCCAACCCAGGACCTCTTACTCAGCAGACGCCTTGCAAGTGCTACCTCTAAATGTAACTCTTGCAAGGCGTCTGCACCACCGAGACAGTCAAACGGTTTGTTTAAAGATGTTTGAAATAGGTACAGCGACCATGTTTTTCCGCTCACACTAGGTAATCACATTCATATTCATTACACTGTATATAACAATATACCGGTACTTAAGTATTTCGTAAAGTTAGGGGATCAGCTTAGTTTAAGTTGCTTAGCTTTTATCGCGAAAAGCCGTCTCATTCTATAACCTATTTCGCGTGCAGTGTGCGGTACACGTTAGGGCTGCCATTTCGAAAATTAGCATATTCTAACAGGCTACATAATTATATAACTAATATTTTTGTATTATTCTAACTGTCGCACGTGGCAATATATGGGAATGTACTACACTCATCTGCCTACCTCTTCAGCGTTTACGGCCGTGATGTTACGTTATATATATTGAATGTGTTTACCTACAAACATAGGTCGTCTATATCCACTTAATTCACTACATCCCTACATATTTATATCTTCAAAATTATATCACAAATAATACAACGCACTTCCCTCTACCTGACTACCCCGTTGGGGTTCGCTTCATACTTTGTGTCGAGGAGTAAGTCGTATTTATGGTACATTAGGGTTTCAGGGTTTGATAACTTTGTTGATATATGTGAATATTTATTTAACTATGCTAATATGGTGTACTTACACCTTGGTGATATACCAGTTTAAAAGCTGCTATTAACAAGGAAATAAGCTTATTCAAACGCTTATTAATTAATAGATAGGTATTGAATTGTTGTAACTTTAAAACAAACATTTAAATGGCACTTTTCAGTGTATTTATTTGCCTTGTCATCTAAATTAATATCTCAACAGTTAATAGCAAAATATATATTTGTATATCATTATTCTTTTATTACAGTTCCTGATAATAAATATTAGCAACGGAATATTAGATGCAACGTACAACCCTAGTGAATCACAAAGGAAATCAAATGTTCACTGCGCATAACCGCGCTTTGTCGCTCTCAATCACAGCCTGCAGGCGCTCGCTTACATTGCTCAGTTGGTTCGCATAGCACTCAATTGAATAGATAGAATCATAGTATGAATAGGTACTGATCTATGACACGGCAGATGTGTAATGAGGTTAACGGTCTCTTGTTTTCTCATCAACAACATACATACTTACTGTTGTTTTTCGCTAATTACGATCACCTAGACTGCGATAGATATAAAACATTGTAGTTACAAAGAAAAGAAAGAGAGATAATGTCCGGACATGTTTCCGCAACACAAACAATTATGTGGAAAAAAGTACATATAGTTTTATTACTTTAAACATTCATATATGTTTGTTGTTGACAAGGGATTTGATGACAACCCTGTTGTGACATTTATAGATATAACAATTAGACAATCCCTTGTCCGATTTTTATATTTATAAATGTCCCCTAGACACCCTTGACGTAGGTAATAAAGATAAAATAAATTCAATATTGATGTAGGTACAACTACGTCTGTGTTCGTGACTATATCGTTTTTACGAGCTCTATATATGTATGTTTTAATGGGCTTACGTACATAATAGATTACATACTTAAGACCACTGAAAGCCTTTGGAGATTAGGATATAATAGTAAATCATGAATTCAGACGCACTCAATTTCTTTAAATACAAAATTCAGAAAACCCGACAATATTGATTGTAATAGCCTTGAAGTCAACGTTATCCATTGACAAGCTTTTAGTGTAATTAACAGTTTGGTGAAAAATGCTCAGATTGTCACTGTCCGGCGACAAATTTATAGCCATTAAGGTTACCAACGATAAGCTAGGACTAAAACAAAACGTAATTTACAGTACCAATGTGATAGTTAAATGTGATATTACGAATTTGGGGATATTTTTCGCAAAGGATTTCGCAATAACTTTACTGTTAAATAACTTATATTTGATGGTTAAAATGTAAACAGATGTACTTAACAGTGCGATAGATAAGCAGAATCACATCAGGTTTTAGATTATAAGAACATTTTGAAATGGGTTATATTTAGAAGTTATTTTTTTAACTAGGTGGAGATAACGCCTGACCGCGAAGTGGGAGCGATTCTGTTCGGCGCGATGGGCGCGGTGGGCGCCGCGGCGGCGACCGCGGCGGCGTGCGCGCGGGACAGCTAGCGGCGCGACTCGGCCCAGCTCGGCGCCCGCTCGCCGCTCTGGGCCGCGCTCACTAGCCAGCCGCTAGACGACGATGCCGACGAAGCCACCGACGACAGCTAGCATCCAGACGACCGCTCTGTCACCGATATCGGCGAGCACATGAAACTTTTCCTTGAAATCCCGCTCAGATTCTAGTGACAGAACTTGTCGTGAACGGTGAAAATTGACTTCTCTTTGTACTTTACTGTGTGAATTGTGACGTCTACCAAACAGCATCACAGTATACAATTAAGTATTAATCTATATACATAGGTACTTGTACCGTTGGAATCATCTAGAGCATATGTATGTAGGTACATAAATTTCATCTGAATGTTCTTTTCAGATTATATTGTCTCGTATGTCTTGATAATTACATGTATTGTCAGACCTGTAGTTTGAAAGTGAGTTATTAATTATTAATATTAATCGACATAAATATAACTGATTTCCAAAGATTAAATTTAAAGATAAAAGTAGATACGCTGCCTCCAGAAGCAACGCTTTAACCTCGGGATTTTCATCATCGATACAATGCGATACTGACTGAACGCGGGACGATTTATTTAATATTAAGAATTATTTATTTTCCTCGTGTTCACACTACTGCATAATTCATTGCGCCGAGTGAGCACGAAACGTTTCAATCATGTTCGCTACGTTACACTGATAACCTTTTTTGTTTCAAAAACAATACGAGGCAGCTCTTTGAGAGTCTATTTTTCGGTTTACAAAGGTAAACAATTGACCCAGTTGTCGTTGGCTGTATATATGACAGGTCAATAATAATTAAAACACAACTGACTACGCAATGCCACCGTAGGTAATAAAACTTCATCCCTGACTAATATCATAAAAAAGCGCCATTACTCAGATGCTATGGTTGTATAGCCATATTTATGACGCGTGAATTTATTGTCAATTACGAGTATCTCTTTCCTGCCCACTGCTGGGCATACATTTGCCCACACTTGAGGAACACAGAATACGCCACCGCGTAACACCTTATAATTGGTCAGATTCTGTCCAACTTGACAGAAATACGTTGTGATGACCAACTTAGACAGCAGATGTTTTCAAATTGAGCTTATACCCTACGAAAATGTTTACTGATTGTCTTAAAGTTATGCCTACTGCACAACTGCCTACTCGTAAAATCACCGATGGCCTACAATCTCCAGCAACGTCAGGAATACGAGCGTTCTAAAATTGTATTATTTCTAATGAAATTACTGTTAAAATAATATTTGTCCTGTAGGTGTGCATTTTTATTCGGATGATATGTAAATTTATGTGGATGTATCATATTATCCTGAAAAAATATTAGTTTAAAGCGCTAGAAATACTGACGATCTTTAAGGTTTTAAACGATATGCAAAGTGAAACAATGTTGACCTCGACACAAACAAGTTGCCTACAATACACGTCTGCACCAATCGATACTAGAAAACCATTGTGGGCTATGAAACTTTCATCCGCAGAAATTTGTCCACATATTGGACAAATGTCGTACACGTTGATTAAAATTCTATATTTCTATTTTTTGGAAAAAATCCTATGTTTCCATTTGATGTTATTCAAAGCAAGATCATTACCGCGACTTCGTCTGCATAGCTTATTATTACATTAACAATTTACACAAAATGAACATATCGCACTTATATTCTTTTAAATAAATTCTATTTAGTAGTTTTCCTTGACGCGCGCAGAACGGCAAACCTCTATCATTTTTTCTATTAAATGTATTGTGAGTGTCGTCTATACACACGATTATATTATATGTACCCGTTTAACTCACGTACGTTTTTCGGCAAGGCCCGACTAGTTTCGGGCCTACGAGTTTATGAGGTCTTTCATCATGACCTCTCGCCGATTGCAACTCGTATAGGTCCGAAACTAATCGGGTCATCCCGAAAAGAGTACGTGAGTTAAACTGGTACATATATAATCATATATATCATTTTTATTTGTATAAATACCTTACATTTGTAATAAAACATCGCTTGAAGGCATATATGTTATTAAATACGATCCTGCCACAAATATGTACATTAGATATTACGGGGAACACGCAAAGAGTACGATTACTTAGGATTATTACCGTATCCATGTAAATAGAATTTTTACATATCTATTGAATGCTTATATATGTTGTTGCTTTTGTGAAAACGTTCAACTGAACTGGTGGCCACTATGTATGTATGTAGTTAGTATGTATGTAGTAAATTATTCATTAGTAATTACCGCACGATTAGATAGTAAGTAGGAAAAAATTAAATTAAAGCGAAAGAATTTATGAGTAGATCTAAGCAAATATCCACAAACATCCTTTACGTACGCATGTTAATCATATAATTAATGTATTTATAGAATAGGTAATATTTTTGTGTATATAATAATTTTTGTTGTTAGCGCCAACTTCATTTGTGACGTAGTGCATTAAACAAATTAGGCAGAATGGGAGCGTAGGTAACTGCAATATAAGAGAACAGTGGGGACTCACCACTACGCCTAATTCTACCATAGAATTCACTTAACAAATACACTAAAACACCAACAGTTCACACATATTACAAATTCGAATAAACACAATATATGCAACTGTGTCAAATACAACTTGTGTTTTACAGAAGCGATTTAAAATACAATAAAATCTTAACATGAAACGAATGGCGCGCCTGCTGTAGCTTTTTCCATAAAAATAACTGGAAGCTTTGTTGATATAGCACATTCGATGAACCGATAATTCACTAAGTACATAGCAAACACCACTGTTTAATATGATACATTATTTACCGCGTTATTTATATACATTAGTACATTATCGTTAGAGCCAATCGTAGTGTTCGTGATACCACAGTGACATAACAAATAATGACAAGCTTTTGTTAATACACGCTAATAATTTATTGGTAATATTTATTATTCAATCATTTTTAATATACACGTTGGAGATACAAAAATGCACCAAAATTAACAGCTACGTAAAATGACGCAAACCCTGTTTAAGTCATAATAATTTTTTGATTAGGTATTATTTTGTATGATGTAAATAAATTATGTCTATATGTATATGTAGATACACAATTACGAAATTTCTCATTTATTATAAGAAAAATAGTGTAACTTTAACAGACAAACAACCCCTAGATAAATATATGACATGTTTACGTAACGTATGACTTTCGTTTTTCCATCCCTCCTTACCTAACACATTAACATACTTTTACTGGGTTTAGGAATGGAAATAGACTTGGTGCACTGCTACTTAAAGCAATTTTTATAAGAAAAAATGTAACATGACGCATGTAACACCCGTAGTATTTAGTAGGCAGAAGACTATAGTATACTCTCTTATTTTACCAGTTACTTACGTTCCACCATGAAATAAATGGTGAGCCTATCGCTACTTACCGGGCATAGACACAGACTTCGAAACACTACAAGAAATTTCTACTAGAAAATCTAAATTAGAAAAATCCAATAGCACCCAACTCGGGATTTGAACCCTGGACCTCCCGATCGACAGTCGCGCTTGCAACTACTCAACGAACGAGGCAGTCATTTTTATGAATAAGAGGCATTTTTATAACAATTGTAGTAAAATGCTTCTGGCTAAAATTTACCGGCTTTGATGGCACTGTCATTTGTATTTCTGCGGTTCATTGTGAGAAAGTTGCGGTAAACAAACAGTTTACAGGGATAGCTACGTTTTGTGGCCGACCACACGTCGGACCTCAGTGATGTGTAAAGCTGAATACAAATATCCATGAGCTACAAAATCTACAAACTTTCAGGCCAACTCTTTACAGTTTCTATTGTAGAGAAAACTGCGATCGGCATAGTTATAAATATGTAGTTGCTTGAACTACGTGTGTATGTAGCTATTTAAACTATAGTTTTATGTCCTGGTATGTATGTTTGAACTATTCATTTTCAAGCACTTTTCAAACATTTTTCGGCCCTTCGAAGGTTTGTTCGGAAGACTTCACTTTCCTATTTATGTTCCCGTATGTACATGACGGATGAAACCAAATCACAAATATACCACACGCAAGATACATTCACGTTAAAAATACCTTCACAACAAGCCTGTTCATTATTCCAAGTAAAATGTGACATAGCATACATATTGTGTTATCAACAAACAGAATATATTAAATCAAGAGTCAGAGTTCTTGTTTTGCGAACAGAAGCGTCTATAAAAATCTGATACAACTGTTTTGCGACAAGTCAAGGCTGGCTTAAATTCACTGCTGACCATACACTCAAGCTACATATAAATTATAAAGTTAAAACAATACGAATATAAGCAAGATGTGCACTGGAGATTGCCACATGTAACAAAGGACGTAAGACTTAAATTAATCGACTCTGTGAACTTGGAACGCGCTTAACAATGTTGTTCTCATGTTGTTTGTCTTGCGTAAAAGTTTTACATTTTAACATACTTGGGAGATATTGCTACACATGGCCGAATATATGTAGTATAACACAGTTTACATATACACTTGCAGCAGTAATAAATTTTAGCAACAGTTACAAAGTCCTACCCTTGAGTACGAATTTCGAAATTGGGTAACCCGTACATATTGAACCGGTAGAGAGCAGGTACATCAGAGTTCAAACTCAAAGGTCCAAGGTCAAAGGTGTCGATCGGATCACGATATGAAACGATAAAAAACAGTAAGAACTTATTGGATACCTTTACAAATACTTTCAAGAACGGAAACGATCAATAAAAGTACCGACAAGAAATCCAACGGATCACTGAATTCTGATTTGCGTAACGTTTACCTACCTACTTATCGTTTTTTATACATAATCGAATGCAAATATATGCATAAATTTTTCAACTCCTACAATTTCTTTCTATAAAATATTTAGTTACTGCTTTCACCCGCTTGAGAGAAGATTACGCCGAGAACTGGGAACTGGCCAGAGTAATTATCGCCCAAATGGCGTGTGATACGTCCAATCGTTAAAGGTGACACTAACGAAAGGCACTCGTAAATTAAGAATTCTGCGGTCTACTATTTTGGTTAGCTCCAGATGAAAAGGGGCGGTATTTCACTCCTTTTAGGGACATTAATTCTGAATCACCGCTCTCTCAGCTTATTCGTTCAACACATAGCTTCAGAAAATTTTATATGCGTATATAGGTAATAGTAACATTACACGTGGATAACTCCAAAGATGAGGCAGTGGAGTGTAGTATACTCGCATAGCTCACCTGTTATGTTATACGTTGGGACGTATAACATAACTGGTTAATCAAGGTGAGGCCATTGCCACATCGGACACAAATCCAAAGTTCGCACTACTACGAATTTCAATTCAGAAAAACCTAATATGCCTGAGGGCATAAATATAATATGTTTTAAAAATCTCAGTAGATCTAAGGCACAAAACATGCCACAATCATTAAATGAATCAATAGCCTAGTTCTAGAAAAAAAAATCAACCTTAGTAGTCCTGAGAATTTTTATGCTTGAAGAAAGAAATACTTTAACAGGGTTAAGTAAAAATTTAAACAACAACACATTGGAATCCTGTAACAAAATATTAGAAAACGAGAAATATTTACTGCTTAAAAACGTACGTAACTTCACGCCTGTAATCCCCGAAGAGGTAGGCAGAGGAATGCAGAACACTCGCACGTTTCACCGGTTACCTTTACGCCTCACTATGGAATAGGTGGTGAGCCTATAACATAATAAAAAACATAATAATTAAACATAATAAAAATAATTTAATCATTGGAACAATCATCATCATCATCATCATCAGCCCTATCTTAATCCACTGCTAGACATAGGCCTTGCCTAAAAGGGGGTTTATGCCCGTAATCGCCACGCTGGGCATACGGGTTGGAGATCGCAGGGCACGTCTTTTTGCACTGCCGACGCTGCTGCCCGTCGGCGGCCAGGACATTTAGCCGTGCCTATTTAGGCTGGGCTATACCGCAATCAGCCGGTCGCCAGAGCCTCGTCTGTTACAGCAGGGTGTACCACGTGCAGGTGAGGTTGGCTTGGGCTCCTGAGATGGTGGTTGGAATAGTGATTATATTTACACTAGCAAATAAGCAGACGGACCACCTACTAAATAACTGGTCACCGTAGCCTAGAACACTAGCAACACCCGGGAAGGGGCCAATGCTTTGCCGGTTTTAAAAGATAGCTCTCTTTGCTCTTTTCTTGAAAAACCCAACCTACCCTTCTCCTCACGCCGCCGTTCCCTCACAGTCTTTCTTCCCCTTTTTCCGCAACTCCTTCGTTCTCCACAGATTCCTCCCTTTCCCACGCACCTTACCGTTCCTCATCGCTCTTTCTTTTCCTCCACCCTCTTCGTTTCCACTCAAACTCTTCCTCTCCTTCATAATTGACGTCTTATTCATTCATTTGAATGCTCACTCGTTCGTCTGTTATGTTTCCAGCCATCCTCCGCACGCTGTCGTGTCTCCGAGAAGCGGCTCTAGAATATCTCGGGGAGGCACTGCCCAAGCTGGCCAGCATGCTGGCACAGGTGGCCAAAAATCCCTGCAAGCCACACTTCAACCATTATCTCTTTGAAACCCTCTCGCTGTCCGTGTCGTAAGTACACAGAATTGATTTATATGTATGCCTATAATAATAATAATCTTTATTTGACTGCCCCGTGGATTGCCTGCCTGTTTGCCTTGCCTTTTAATATTTAAAAAAATAGAAGATGACAGTGGGAACCTGCTGGATTTGGAAGGCTCAGGACTGGAAGGAGTGGCGCCGATTAGGGGAGGCCTATGTCTAGCAGTGGACATCTAGAGGTTGACGATGATGATACATAATTCAATATCTCTTCTTTCCTTACAGTATATGTGATATTAAGATTGACATTACCTGAAATTGAACTATATTTAATTTACGTAAGATTTTATTAAGCCATTTATTAAAATTTTTTTTCAGATTGGTGACAAAAGCAAATCCTAGCGCTATTTCGGCCTTCGAGGACGCTCTGTTCCCGATATTTCAAGAAATCCTTCAGAACGACGTACAAGGTACGTATGTCTAGGTGCAAAACGCACAAGAAAGCGTCCGCTGTGTGCAGCAGTAGAGTGACCAGACTGATTGTATTGCAGAGTTCATGCCGTACGTGTTCCAAATGCTGTCGCTGCTGCTGGAGCTGCGCGGGGCGGGCGGCGCGGGCGGGGCGGGCGGCGGGGCGGAGGCGTACGGCGCGCTGCTGCCGTGCCTGGTGGCGCCGCCGCTGTGGGAGCGCGCCGCCAACGTGCGCCCGCTCGTGCGCCTGCTGTGCGCCTACGTGGCCGCGCGCCCCGACCTCGTGCTGGCCTCCGGCAAGCTGGTCGGTCTGCTCCCCCTCCCTCGCCCTCTACCCTCCTGGACGACGCCGATCCTGACCGCCTATCGCACTGTTCCAGAACGCAATCCTCGGCGTCTTCCAGAAGCTGATCGCGTCCAAGACGAATGACCACGAGGGCTTCTACCTCATACAGACCATGCTCTTCAAGTTTGGCGAGTGAGTGCGGTATTTAGAAACTTGATAGTCTTTTTCAAGATGGTTATAAGGTCTAACATTAACCCGTCACGTCAGATCTGTAAGGGTAGATATATTTGGTACTCAGCGTCCTCTGCCCACCCCGTTAGGTACTTGACGTGATGATATGATAATAAAAATTGCAGTAAATCATATCTCCACTCTGATGCAGATGGGAAATGACAAGCCTACCATCTTTTGTCTGTAAAATATCTTTTAATAGTGACAATATTCAAGATAACTGCCAGTAATAGCTATTACACATTAACCCCCTTTTGGGGAGGCCTATGTCCAGCAGTGGACTGAGATAGGCTCCTGATGATGATGACACATTAAGCCTCGAAACCATGTGTTACATTCTCCTGTTGTCACTCAAGTTTAATAAAGATTCCAATGTGCTAACACATATCTCTCCTAAACAGTTACTTATACAGAATATTTTAGACCGTTATTCATAAAAATCTCCTACACCATTACTCAAGAAATGTCACTCAGAACATTAGTTCTGAAAAGTCACTTGGTCTCTTAGTTCTCATAGACTATTAGTTTAAAAAGTCATATAGAAAAAAAAACGTAACATCACACCTCTAATCCCCAAAGAGGTAGGCAGAGGATTGTAGTACGCTCCCACGTTTCCCCAATTACGTTTAAGTCCCGTGGAGTAGATGGTGAGCCTTTTGCCATACACTGGACACAATTCCAGCCTCTCAAGTCCCTAATAGGAATTCTGAATTAGAAAAAAATCCAATAGCACCCGACCGGGGATTAGAAGCCAGGACTTCTCGATCGGTAGTCGCGCTTGCAACCACTCGACCAACGAGGTAGTCAAGTCAGTCACATAGACCGGTAGTTATAAAACCTCTATACAATTAAATATGAAATATCTAATAATCCTTGTTTATAAAAAATCCACCATATTCTAATTCATGAATATTCAAAAATGTCCAGTTCAGTGATGCAGCAGTACGCCAAGCAGATCATGACTCTGCTGTTCCAACGGCTGTCCTCTTCAAAGACCACGAAATACGTGAAAGGTCTCATCGCGTTCCTCGGGTTCTACGCGGCGCATTTCGGAGCCGACAACCTCATTGATCTCGTTGACTCGGTGCAAAGCAAGTGAGTAATAATAATAATGTTTTCATCATCATCATCAGCCTATCTTAGTCCACTGCTGGACATAGGTCTCCCCTAAGAGGGGGTTTATGCCCGTAACGTAGACTATGGCGTTAACCCTTTCAATATGAGTGGAGACCCGTATGCCAACAGTGGAATTGTAATGGGTTGAAAAAAAAAAAATTGTGTCTCCGCAGCATGTTCATGATGTACGTGGAGCGCGTGCTGGTGCCGGACCTGCAGAAGGTGAGCGGCAACCTGGAGCGCAAGGCGGCCGCCGTGGGCTGCGTGAAGCTGCTGTGCGACTCCGCTCACTTCCGCCAGGGCGCGCTGGCCGCCGCCTGGCCCAAGCTGCTCCAGGTAATTCTAATGTAACCTTCAATCAATGTGCCAACCAATTTCTCTCTTGAACAGTAAGGTTTTGTGTTATCATCAACCTCGTCAGCTTGTCTCAGTCCACTGCCGGTCGTAGGCCTCTCCGAATGGTGGCTTTGCCCCTGATCTCCATGCTTGACATGCATGTTGCTCATTAAATCAGTTATATGGATAACCAAAACCTCGTTCCTTTACATATTTCTACTGCATCACAGTAATGTCTTCCAGTGCGAAGACCAGGAAACTAGGGAGTTTCGATATATTATCTAGACAATGGAGTGTGTTTGATAACTCATATCTGACCATGATAGTCCCATAACCAATCTACCCAGAGTATTACTGAATTTTTTTTTTGCATTGGCTTAACAAATTTGGGTTATACCCGGGTTGTTTATATATTACCTGTAAACATTTTAAAACTGTGAATTCCTGTGCTTAGTAGTTAAGAATTCCGCCTCTCACTTCGTAGGTCCTGAGTTCAAATCCATGCCGCACACCTCTTTACAAAAGTGCGTTTTAAGTTTAAACATCACTTGCTAACGGTGAAGGAAAACATCGTGAGGAAATATACATATCTTAGAATTTATAAAAAAAAAAATATTTTCTAAGTTGTATGAAATCTGCCAACCCGCACTTGGCCAGCGTGGCAGACTATGGCCTTAACCCTCTCAATATGAGAGGAGACCC
>DWDT01000151.1:0-26495 GCA_018245595.1 Microceris scylla
TTGTATAAATAAATAATAGACACCAAATGCCATGCCAGGATTTGAGTTGTAGTTATAATTAAATATCTTTAACATATTGTAAATGTAATTTAACAAATACAGTAAAAGTCCAACATAATCCAGTATCTCTCCCAGAATACTTGGTACCTTTTGAAGGATTCACCCCCATCGAGAACAAAAAATCCCTTACGGTCCAGTTAAGATCTGGTATAATTGAAAAATTAATTGGACAAAATCCAATCATTGCTTCCTTCATACACGCACACCAATTTGAACATTTCAGACTCCGACATCGGCCGATATCTGGTCAATATGGTCCAGTATTTGGTCAAGGTAATGTGTGAGTTTTGACTACCCGCAGAATCTACATATATTCACTTTAACATTCGCATTGTATATATGTTTAGTCAGTATTTCATTACTATATAATATCTAACTTACTTTTATAAAACTCCAACTTCAACAATTAATATTCAGCACTTGCACAGTAAGCTAGAAATTGTCTGTATTACATAATGTTTAACAAATTAACTTACATTGTAGAGATATTCTCTTGTTAAGGCGATGCAAGTAAAACATTTATAAGAGCCACAGCGACAGAAAACAGGCTCCACGCGACATTACTACAAGTATAACACATTGACCTTAATAGAATATACTGTAGCTTTAAAAAATTAATGTTGTAGCCATGTTGTAAAAATAAATAAGGTCCCGTCATTACAAAGCCATCCAGAACAAAATCACCAATTCACATTTAAAACAAATACATAAAACCCAAATATAGAAATCTGTAATATGTGATTACATTTGCAGAAAATTATAATTCTTCATAATTAACGGTGTCATAAACCTTGAGATGTCATCAATGAAATCGTTAATCAAACCAATAATAGTTTCCTAATCGATGCGGCTGAACTAAATCAAATCGTTCAGGCCGACGCGAGGCCGCGGCGAGCACGATCGAAATTTTACTTGCCACTAACAATTGATAGACAATGTAGTTGACGCAAACACTTAACTGGATACACACACACACATACACACACACAGTCAGCCCTTCATCGTTTACTGCTGGACATAGTTCTCTCCACTGAACCTGATCTTCAGGTTTTCGCATCCCACTGGATGTGCAATATATATTTCATCATTATTCGTTGCTCTAACAAAAATAAAAGGAATATCCAGGTGCATATATGTACATACACAACATAAAATCACCGCTGCATTTCTCTGATGGCGTAGGCAGAGGCGTGTTGTACACTCCCACGTTTCACTGTCTACGAGTATGTTATACGTCCCACTGCGGAATGGAGGATAAGCTGAAAAATTCGAATTAGAAAAACTGAACAATACAACACATATGTAAGTATATAATACTCGATCGTTTTATTAAACATTTGTGCTCGTCTTTATGTCCAACAAAATAATTAAATGTAAGTAAATGTAATAAAATGTAAATAATTTAATGAAAAAAATAATTAATTACGAGTATAATGTAATAAGATTATGTCACGTACGCTTTTATTTATTATATATCATATAATTTTTAACACGAAAATAATTCTACAATGTTTCGCTTCAATGTTAGAAAGTAACATATACACTTATACGAGTCCATTTTATTGTATTATCGCTTATACATAAAGAAATATATTACATAGTTACATGAAGCATCCCGTCCATCGTTACGTTGGCACTAGGCGTTATAAATACGGCGTTATGTAACAAAATTACAAAGTTAGATATCTAGTTGTTAATGAGATCCATTATCTATGTCCACCGGCCGAGTACTGAGTCATGCTCCACATCCTCCTATAGACAAAGGAGGTCTTTGCCCAGCTGTACTCGTACCCTGTTTCTTAACTGTGTACAATGTCCTTTATAAAGACACATTGGTAAGGAGGCAGGCAGGTTTATAAATAAAATCTGATATTGCTCTTGCGTGTATGCATTAAACACATCAAGCGAAATCCTCCGAAGGCCGCTCTAAAATTATAAAAACATAAGTGCATACAATAAAACTATTTAAATAAATTAATCAATTAGAATCCGTATTCAAAGCGAAGATAGAGCATAGTAAAAAACTTAACTGAAACTTAAATGAAATTGAGGAAGTTAATTCAAATTAGTTTTAGTGTTATCAATTCAGTAACTTAATTGTACCCTAAATATATTTTTTTAACATGTTACATTTGAAAAAAAAATTGAATTTAACTTGTTCTAAACGTACTACTGTATGAATGTATTCGTAATTATGACATATTGAGCAATATTCTGTGTATGCAGAAATATATTTCATCGCTAATGATTATTTTCTATTTTGTCCTTTTTAATGACCCCATGCGGAAAACTGACCACGTACAAGCTTAGCAAAAAACGAAGTAGAAAACAGAATAAATCTTCGCAACCTAATGAATAAATAAAACACAAATAAATGCCGTAGACATGCAAATATATGCAGAGCATATTATATAAAGGATACCTTATTATATAAATGGCGAATGCAAAACGTTTGATATTTTGACGTAATCCTCATAAAGCTATCCGATCTGTTTCATTAATTATGACAGATTACATTTTTTACCTTATACATATTGACTCTATTAAAGGAAAAATGCGATCCGTTTGGAGGCAACTCCGCATACCTTTCAAGGCGGATGTTACATTATTTGCCTGTATAAATAATTATAAAAATTCCTAACTAAACTTTTTATATGTTGAGCTACACATATGCTCTATTTAATTGACATTCACATTTACCTATATACAGATACTGGTTGATATTGCCCTTGCGAATATGTTATTAAAAGAAGTACGAACAAATTCCTTTCATTTTCTTTCATAACTACTTTATTCGATCGCTCTGTTAGTTGTATCCAAATGGAAAACAATTACGCCTACCTATCGACACCAACGTCGTAACGGTCTATTTTCCGTTTCTTGTGTTTGCCATTCCGCGCAAGGAAGTAAGGCAATACTCACCTAAAATTTCAATGAACCGTAACCAATACTTTGCATAGCAATAATTCGCCTCAATCTTGCACAAATATCCTGAGTGAGCATAGCGGCTAAAAACATTTTCTAACGTGTGCGCGGCTAGCGAAAAGCGAGACCTCTGTTTTTCTCTTTCGTGAGCGCAAGAGTGGAGTAGCGAAACGACGAACGCGAGGTCTCACAACCGAACTACCTAGAGCAGCAAGTCTCGTAAGTAAAAGTAACTTTTAACAATACCTTGGCGGCGCTTGCGCGCTGCGTACGTCAGTTTCGCCAACTCCTACCGCGCGACACCGCATATTACTTTATCGGTATTTTCGACCGCCGAAATCTAAGTTGGTGTGATTTTTCAAAAAAATTGTTTTAAAACGTGACCTTCGAACGTTTCACTTGTATATTTAATTGCTAAACAGTGTGATTTATTGAGACATTGTGTATAATTTTCATACCGTTCTAAAAGTTCAATAACGTATGAGAATTTAAATATTGTACAGTTCTCGCTTGTATCGGAACTTTTGGATGTTACGCTCACTTGAACGTAAGTTGTTTGTATTTACGTTAGATTATTTTCTAAGCAGCGTTTAAGTTGCCTTGAGTTATTGTTGATTGAACTTTTTTATGTGCATTTATCGTTAACAAATATCGGGAGCGATGCATTATACGATTTCATTTGCGTTGTGTGTACGATAAAGTAGGTGACGAAAGTGGAAGTCAGTTTTCCGGCGGTGAGTGGTCACCGGGCTAGTCGGTGAGCAAGTGATAAATATGGGCAACTCGCAATCGGATCATGGAACTGGTTTAATTCATTGTGGACACGTGTTTTGGAACATAAAAAGTATATTAACGCTGTCACAGCGTTTCTAAATATAATTTATGCAAGACGCCAAACAGACGTTCATGCAAAACGAATAAAACGAAACGAATTCTTAGGTACTTAAAATTTTTATTAAACGACTATATCAACTTTGAAATATATATATGTATTTATGCACCTGTGTATTTAGTAGACATATATTTATTTCCATATAATTATATGATATTTTATCCGCATCGATTCGTACGGAAAAACTAGCCAATCTACAAGTAGGTACAACTAATTTATATAGCATAAAACATATGGATAACTTCATATTGCATAGAAAATAATGCAAACATTGGATTACCGGCTTACTATCAGTTCGCGGTCAATTATATGAGAAATAGTAAGGAATGCACCAACTTAAAACAATAAAAACTTTCCAAGTAAACGGTACAATCGCTTAATCTCGGTACGCTATGTGGGATCCTGTGGGATTTAAATGACAGAAGATATGGAAAGTATACCTCATTAAACACCCAACGCATATTTTGCTCACGAATTACGTATACGCCGCGTTTTGCTTTCCCCTATCTGATTTGCAATGCATAGGACGAACTGGTAGTGAACATATTGCGCGACACATCCGAAAATAAATGCTGGTTGAGTTATAAAAGTATAAAGTAAAAGCGAAACTGTTGAATGGTTTCCTTAAATTTCGTAGAAGTTTGCTACGAAAAACGACGACAAACGCTTATCACTTTGCGATACTTATACCTAAGGCTTTATATGCTTGGCAATTAATCTATAATCTCGCTACATATAATACACATTCATTACATCTAAAAGCTCTGCATTTTATTAGAACTATCATATTATAGATTATTATAGCTAATGTATAAAATGATTATTATAATTTATTAATATACTCGTAGTATTTAAAACTATCAATTACCTACATTGATACAGTCAATTGATTTATATTTACTTATTTTTGCAAAGCATATGTATATCATTTAGTAGTACGATCATGGCATTTGATTTTACACGTAGCATAAAGTTATACATATTATTTATATTTAAGGTCGCATGTTGTCGTAAAGAACGACCGTTAACTGCTTTCATCTACCTCTGATTAGCGTTATATTAACTGATCTGATGTTCCTTGACCACGACTAATAATATTTATTAACAATTAACCGAGTTAATGAAATAAATGTATCATTTCATTCGTTTTTATGTCCGCTGTTACCAAATAATGAATATCGTTTTATGATACACTGTTAAGATATTACATTGTATAACGGACCTCACTATCGTCTAATAAAATCTAATAGTAATTGGGTTAACGATTTTAACATACACGTTTATTGGAAAATATTAAACGGTAAATGTTTTACAAACGTTCTACTGTTAAACGATAAGATGCGTTTTAATTTTTATTTTATTAATTGTCAGCTGCCGACCTTTGGTCTGTGTCGCAAGCAAACGTACCTGCGACTCGCTCCACCGAGCACTTTCCAACGACCCCACCGTGTGCAGAAAGCCTGCATTATTTTATAATTGCCAACGCAAAAAAGAGGCCTTGAATTTTGATTTCCAACATAATAAAACAACAATAAAACCGTTCAAGTTTATTTGAACTCAAACTGAAAGTAGGTAAAGTACTTGCAATAATTGAAAATTGTAGTAACTGATGGAGCGGATTAATCATTTTTCAAGTCGGACTTTGAGTGTTAAATGCATAAAGTTGACTCGACAGATTCACTTGCAAGTTGGAAAAAGTGTTAAAATAAATATTTACTGACATAAGATAATTTAGGTTTTACTTCATCAATACATTTTATAAAAATAGAAGTTACAGATAAATAAATACAGATACTCTGAACTACTTTATATGTACATCGCAACACTAGAGGATATTGTCAGATGTCTATTCCTTTCACATTTAAAAAAACCCCGCGTAAAATATGTACAAAGGGTAATTGGTATCGATACAATCTTTTTTTACTCGAATAAAATTTGTAAATTGTGGGACATAAAAGGCTAACATTAAATCTACAATGCCACATAGCAATAGGTGACACCTGTCAAGTCAAGTGACAGGTGTCACATTTCAAAATGCCACCAACACTTTTTGTGTTCAATTAACAATGAAAAAACTTAATTACAGTTGATAGATACGCATAGAGGAAAAGGATACCAAGGTCACCACCGCCTTGGCTACCTTCCAGGTATTGCAAGCGTTTACAGCTAGGTATTACGTCAATAGAATTTTGCATATTAAATTATTACGTAGAAATTACCAACAACTCAGTAACCGTGCGACTCTACACAAAATATTAGTTTCTACTTCATTCAGTGGTACTTTCTACCAGTAGTTTTAACAACTTGATTACTACAGATAGTTGCACTATGAGAAGACTGGCAGCAAAGAAGCCTTGGCTACCTTCCAGTTATTGCCAGTCAACAGCTAGGCCTTGCATAAAGTATAGTTTAGACCCAATAACGTAACGAAATACTCGTATATAACTAGTCTACATTTATTAAATCAAATTACTCTATACAAAATGCCCTGAACATTTTTGTCTTCGTTTTAATTAAACATTTTAATTGCGTTACCATGGAAATAAATAATTAGAAAAAACACACCAAGGTCATTCCGCCTTGGCTATCTGCCAGATATTGCAAGTGTTAACGGCTTCAGATTTTGCATCAGCAGAGGGGGCTCTACGAACAATAGAATATATAAACTAACACAAACTTGCCAAAATTCAAGCGATAACATCACACATGTGATGCTATTTGATCGTTAATACTAGTATGATAATTATACTATAGATAGTCAATATATCTCTTCATCTAAACTCACATAGAAGTAAAAGCCTAAGTGAGATAGAAATGTGCTCTTTGGTGACCGTTTACAAATAATTGTTATGTCACGTCATAACTTATATACGTCTTCTACACCAATCATATTTGTGTATAATGATTCTACAACTGCCCTTCCTAGAAAGTCAGATAGTAACTTACATGTCGTTCGCCGGGGATGATTCCACTTCTGTTACAAACCTTACGAGAAGGCGGCTATCATACTCGTAGTTGCGATTTTATAAGTTTATTTGCACTACAAAAGCCAATTAACAAAAGACTCCGCTTTTAAAAACATTAATTAGCATTTTAAACAGTTCTTTCGTCTGCTTGTTACATGAAGTGGTTCTACTGTATTGCGTTTTGATACTGTCTCTATATATTCGGTGGTCTGTGATGGCACCCTGATACATAATTCACGTTCGCATTATCTTTGCCGATAGTGCAATACCTGTTTCCCTGTCGGCAATTGGATAATGACGTGTTTCGACAGGTGCTTGGCATGCCTCTAGCACACCGGCCTCTGACAGGCCGTGTTTGATGAGCTTGACGCGCTGCGACCTTCACATTTATATTCTACGATTACTTACATTCTTCATTTTCTGATATTAGCATAGGCTCATTACCGGACACATGAATACATGAAGGCATTTCCAAACTGTATGTAATTAAAATTGATACCCCTCAAACCCGCATTCAGTGGGTAAATGTATGAAATTTACAATACTATATCTGTGTATCAGTAAATGACTATTTGGTGGCTAATTTCATTAAATATCTGACGTGGCTTTGCGATATTCTATGCAAAACGCATTTTGCCATACGCAGGTGTTTGTAACATTATATCATCCTTAGGTTTTAAATTAAATGTAGTACTTATTCATGTTTTTTACTAATCACAATAAGTTTTTTGCTAAGCTTACAACCATATAGCAAGTATAAAATAAACAGAAAAATTTAAATTTGTGTTTTGTGAATGGTTTGCAATTTTTTTTATTAACCAAAAGGGCACTTTATGTCGGAGTTACCAATAAACGTTTTTTATACAACGGTTATCGATAGTTTCAATAAAATACGTGATTTCTATTGTAGTACATACAATCAACGAAAATGTAATATTTACGTAAAACATTACATCGTTTGTTGGCTATTGATCTATTGAAGAGAGTACTTTCACAATTTAAGACAAAATCCCATTGTGTACGACTAAACAATCGGTTCTAATATACGTAAGCACCGTGTCCAAAAGGTATTCATTTTATTGTTCCAATAAAATACTGAAAGTTTTCTCGTATATATCATAAACATCAAAATATTGTTCTTACAAAGATTATTATTGCGACAAAGTTTTAAATCTGTGATCTTAACAAACAAACAATCTGTAACAAATGCTGGAAATAATAAATTATAATATTTGTAATGCTTCTAATATATAATTAATGATATAATAATTTAGGGACTTAATAAGGCCGTCTTCAAATTTATACAAGTATATGCGCATTAGAACCTTTTACGCTGTGTATGTACACATGTATTCGGTAAAACAAAGTATACGCAACTGAATGAAACACAAAGAAGCAGATTTTCAAAAACCAATAAAATTCTAGTTTTTTCTGATCCTTCACAAAGACAGTAACTATGTTTAATAGGTACCTTAAAATGAATTACGCAACATGGTGACACTACCTCGTTCCATTTATAGTAAAAGGACAATGAAGCGTTTTGTTTAGGTTAAAGTCATTAAACTGTGAACATGACTGACTCATACTTTCATGACAACTTGATACTTAACTAGATAAAATTAGGAACACGTACCCAATCCAGGTAGTATTGGGTATCTAATTCTCTGCCTACACCATTAGGAAACTAGCGTGACCATGAAACAATACTAATTATTATAACATCATTACGGTAGGTCCGTTACAATTTAGGAAGTTAGCACCGAGTGGCAAATGTATCTATCCTAAATGCCGATATGCTTCTTCAATGATAATTAAAAATAGCAAAGAATCAATAATTCCCCATGGCAATTGGGCGTTTGGATGGTAGAAGGCTTCGCGTGGATGACACCCCGCGATGCGCTCGCCGTGACGCAAGCGGTGAGGCAACGTGCACGTTACGTACGTACGTGCCACCTCTCTACACGACCCATTTTTATTAGCTTAAGGCCGAATGCCATTTCGAGTATTTACTTTTCAGTCAGACTTCACAAAAACCTTAAAACATACATCGATGAAACTAATAAAAAAATGCATGCCATAAAACACGAAATGATGCTTCAATAAAATAAAACTAATATCACATTCACGGTCGGATACACAGATCGTCTTGAAAGTAAATAATTTAAATCGGTCATAAAGTGAATGTAGTAGATGTAACGGTAAAGAAGTCGATATGTACTCGTATATATATGTACAATGTGGATATATGTGTATATACACGGACATAAGTATTTATGTACCGAAGGAAATCATTTTGCACATGATTGAAAACGTTTATTGAAAAATGATTATAAATTCCACTCATTACCGAATTGAAATGTAAAGGTATTTCGACGTTCAAATAGGAAATACCTCGACGCACGATACATTATTAACAGCGAGTCAATTATTGATTTAAAAAAACCACTATAATTGATCTATCGTGATTCGGAATCAAAACATAATAAGGTCTGTAATTGTTTGGTAGGTAGGTACCTACATGATTTGTTGTTGTGGGCTATTTATAAGTGGCGATAAGCAATCACGGTGGTCGCTCACGACAGCAGAGATGCGCGTTCGTCGACCCTGCCGTGTGTAAATACTCAAGTACTGACGCCTCATACCATCCTCATTCACGCAATGTAAATTAAAACCAATGTCGTTACAAATAAGTTCATTTTACACTGGACAATTTGTAAAGTTTCGCCTTATTCGCGAACCTCGGCAACGCTGGAATGGCGCTAACATAGCTCTCTCCATTTATATTATTTTTGTACTCTCGGACTGATCCAGGCGCACTTGGCATAACAATAGCTGGTTTTGCATTTGTTCGGATTTGTTGAATATAATAACTACATTGCAGCCAATATATTACGAATATAGAAGGATAGATTTACCTTGCACAAGTATCGCAGTTACGGCGTTCGAATTCTGGAACATTCTTATTCTAACAAATTCTCATTGATCAAAAAGTAATTATCTTGCCTCGATCTAAGATTAAATTCATTATGAGTTAATAATACTACGTTCAATCAACAGAATTAATAAATAAGTAGCTTAACGACTACCTCATTAAATATGCAACACAAAAACGTCTTAATTCCTTGTTGCTCAAACTCAATTTAAAGTCTAGAACATTGTATAAAATGTACTAAATAAGTACATATGTACTAAGAAAAATGTTCAGTTTAATAATATTGTATGTTTAAGAAACAGTTCCTGAAGTGCGAGTATGTCTACTAACTTATAAGCAATACGTTCGTGGTCCGTATCGGGTTAAAAATAACTTCATGACACCATTTACATGGACATAAAATGTCTGTTTCGCAAAAAACCTACATACGACTGATGTTTTAACGTAACAAAATATGTAAATTCGAGCATCATAGCAAACAGCGCGTCGTAATTAATGAATTAATTATGATAAAAACTACCGCGCCATTTGTTGCAATCGGCCGTACATTGCAACTATATTACATTTTTCTAGTTACAGTTGTGTACGTGAAAGTTAGTTAAGAATTAAGACAGTTAAACTTATTTTTTAATACGACTATATAACGCTCAACCTTTTCATGACTGTTTTTATTCGGAGAAGATAAAAAGTTTTAATTGCCTATTTTAAGTCAAAGGTATATTTTACGAGTATGTTAGAAAATTGGTGCAACCGTAGAACTTTTTCACGTTTTCCTAGGACACTACAGGAATACGTGGTATCGATACGGACCAAATCAAACGTGGTTAAAATCATTTAGTTTGATACATACGATGTACCAGGAGTCACGAAGGGGTTAAATAAAGGAATTTCAGCTTCCTTTCTCACATGCTGTTGCGAACGAATTTTTGGCGAATACATGTATTACGAACATCTAAAGTTATCATGCCACTCATCTGTGCTCGTGTGTTGGTTAAATGAAGTTGTCACGCAAGGCTTTCTGTCGGAGCATTACGAAGGCAGCTGCACCAGTTCCACACCAATAGATTGATTACGAGAATTCTCATAATGGTCATACGTCACGATTGTTGATCGAAAACAGCGCTGATCAAACTTCTCACCTTCCTTATTTACTTATTGAGTGTTTAAATAATCATAAACTTCGAATATTAATTTTCATAACAAATAATGTTTGCTTATCCTGCAAATAATCGAATCGCAATGAAAATTCGGTAAGTAGCTTTCTTGCCTTTTTTTAAGCATGCATAATTACGTATCCCAGGCTTATTATATGCTTTACTAATTATCTTATATAATTATAACACAAAACTAATCTATTTAAAGCGACTTTGAAAAACAGACAAACAATATTCGTATATAACATGATTGTAAAACTATACATAGCTTAATATAATCCCGTACTTAAAATTCGAAAACTGTACTTTTTGAAACTGTGCCACACAGTAAGCGGTGAAAATTGCAACTTAATGCAAGTACTAATAAAAAAAACAAGGTTGAGTACCGCTGAACCAAATGTCGCACAACTGTTGCGTGGAGGCTAATTGTGCCGGTGTCCAGGTGATAAGTTATCGACATCATCAGCGGTCACGACCTCGTCTCCGACGTGCCAACTTTCTAGCCATCGCCAATGACATTTGAGGCTCCGTTATTCATCTCATCCGTTGTCTGACCGACGATCTCACAATTACTATCGATGACCTAATTTGTATTTGTCACGTCTCACGTCTCTTCATTAAATGTAAATATGCTTTTCGCAGTTACATCATAAAGACACCAGGGAATATTTAAATTTTAATGCAAAAATGAAAAGAACCAATGAACGACTTGACACGTTGACACTTGACAAGTTAAAACAGAAAGGGTGAACAGAACAGAAATATCTTTCAAGGGTCCATATCGTGATTACTATGTTGCTCCAGTAAAATAAATGGAATACTCACAACTTGATTTTATTTACATGGTGCATATGAATTTGGAACGGAAATAACATTTTACATTCTAGCAATAAATTCCCTGTCTGCCTTGTAAGAAATTTACTCGGCACGTACATATGTAGAAATTCGTGTATCATAAGTAGAAAGCATCATTTATATCGTTAAGATAAAGGAATTCGTACTTGTACTTCTTCTAAACGCCGTTGAAAATTTTCTATGCTTTCTCATATCATTCCAAGGTTAAGTATGAAAATCGTTTAAAGCTTTTTACGTCTCCGGCTCCTTTGATCTATCAAATACTCATTCATGAACACATAGCGAGTGATCTATCTGCCAGTTAATTAACCTGCTGTATACAAATACTTTAAAAGAAATTACCTGTTAACTAGCCTGCTTTATACAAATACTTTAAAATATATTACCGATGATTAAAACATTTTCGGATATATTCTAACTTATATATTTATTTATTAACTTAAACATTCTGTTATAGAAATAAATTCGAAACCGTTAAACAAATTACGTAACAGTTTTAAATACTCAAGGATCCTTGCAACATTTCCATTAAAGGTGCATAATACAAAAAGTGTATGCATCTAGCAACAAAACGGATATCTTGTTTGACATAACTGACACTAAGCTTGTTGCAACTTTGACCTTGCACGTAGCACTTTCAAAATACCGCATACCATACGGTAACACCGCATATGCACGATCTACCACAACTCTATTGTTCTTCAATTTAAGCTTACACGTCGGAATTCCTCAGCCATTATGAACTTAATACCCTTTTGTAACTCTACGATCATTTATTCTAGAACCTTCACAAATATCAACCGTTGATCATTTATTACTTCAATAAGAACGTATTTCATTTTAGTTATGGCTAAAAACATGAGATATTTGTATTTTATACCGTGTTTCTAATCCATCAATATTTTAATTGGTTTCATTAAGCCAACATAATCTGACGACTGGTTTTAGAAACAAGACGTACTTGATTCCAGATTCAATTTGCTAGAAACTTTAATTCGACATCGCCTGCGGCAGTTTATAGTTCTTTACATTGACTTTTTTTTGTAACAACCATTACTTATAAATTTATGTTCGCCAAACCGCAAAAAATCATCCCTTGTTTTGCACATTTCATTAACATACAATAATTAACAATTGTAATTACATAATGACATACTACCAAATCCGACTTTAATAGCCGTATCGTGACGTGACGCCTAGCTTCCGCCAGGTGTCATGAAAAGAAAAAAAAACACTGGCTCTAAAGCAGTCGTGACTGAGGCTTGGTGAAATTTGTGGCAAGCCGCGGCCTGACGATTTTTTGTAACTCCAGTTTTGCTGTGTTCATTACATTATAACGTAGTACTTGGAACATTCCAACGCTTTCGTGCCAACATTGTGTGCCAGTTGTGAACGCATAAATATTATGTCTTTTTGCGCAATAAATAGTATGTACCTACATGTGGATGATATTGAAACTGATTACACTGTTTGCTTCGATTTATTTTTTAATCAACCAAATCGTACCATGCAAATGTGATTTCAAAGCAGTGAAACAGAAATTTTGGCAAAAAATATCCAATCTTTGCTGCACAACAACCATCGAAGGTCACATCAAAAATAAATTGGAAAACATCGGGGAATCTTAAATTTAATTTAAACAATGACTTGAAATAAATACAAACCAAAATACACAGAATTTAGTATTTAGCTCTTCTAAACATAAATTCGTACAATTTGTTTAGCATATTTTTTATTTGATAGAGTACCAAAGTAAGTTAAAGTACCAGAGGTAGAGTACCTGAGTAATGACAAAAAAAGTAAGGGAACAGATTTATAAGCTAGTATGTGCGGTAATGTTCGACGTGTCAGGTCTAACCGCACGTAATTCGATTAAATCGAAAATGTACTAATATAAGGCCATTACAATCCGTTTAATAAAATTGAATTTGTTAGAACCCTAGCAAATGGAAACTCAGTCTGTACCTACACCTATAAGACATAAGCTTGATATACTGCTGATATACTGCGTATACGTATTTATATCCTTCCTTTATTTCAAATATTTATTTAAGTAACAAGCATCACGTCTTGACATATTACAGATGGAACAACTTCTATAGCCTTCTAAAATAAGTACAATTACATTGACATTACATGCGGCAACTCGAATGTAAACGCAGCTTAATATTAGATTTGTTGTTCCACTTTATATGATTGATAACTCTACTTGCAGTACCTTTATAAACAACTATTGTCACAGAGTAGATTCTTTCGCAAATCGCTCGGGTAGCGCCGGCGATTAACCCAGTATTTCCATTCCGACCTGCTTATGAGAAAACGTGTCGAAATAACATTGATAACTTAATATTAATCACATGGAATCGACATTGCGTGCGGTTAATAACGACTTTATTGTCATGTCATATTTGCTTTTTAATAATACGTTGCGGAGCTCAAATGAAACGTAGATTATTACAAATTAATAATATCGCGAAGGAAACGTTAAGAAATAATTCAACAAGAAATGGCGAAATATTTACTTAATTTAGTTTTTGCTTAAAAATTTACTATACACAACGGAATATTTGTTAAAATACAAACAATGATAGGAAACAGCTATATCTTTGTAAAACCAAAATTAAATTGTCATCGGCTGTCGAATGTTAAAATTTCTTACCTGTGCCAAATCTTAATTCAGCTCAATTCCCTTTCATATTATTAGGGCACGAACAACAGATTAAAAATAAGGTTTCTGCACGGCCGGTTAATTTTTTCTTTTTATTTCGTGTATAAATATTGTTTATATACAATAGCATTTTATTGTGACCATTTTATAATTTTTGTTTAGCATTTCGCATTATATTCTTACCAGTTTTCACTAGTATCCTGTTACGCATACTAGCACTAGAACAATATCAGGTAATTAAACGATATTGATTCTCGATACAGCGCACTAAGCCATCTATTGAACAGCACACGGGCAGTATGGGGTCTCTGTGGCCTTAAACTTTTCTTTCAGAGAGGATATCCGTGTCCATTAGTACACTGTGAAAAAGGTTAATGATGCTCATGATGATATATTACTGTAATCTATGGGGTATATATGTATTTCTGGTTCTATTTAACAGAATTATGTACTAATAAAGATTGTACAGCTTTTTCCATGATATTTTCCAGAACACTGAAGAATCGGTACTGTTAAATATAAACCAAATGTTAAATGAACGGTGTACTTGAATCATAAGTGCAACTCAGCTATGAAAAGTAATTTACTGAACGTAAAATTCTTTTTTATTATCCCTTATATACGAACAGGTTATGGAACAGTAAAAATAACTCAGCAGAAAGCTCCTCACACAGTTTTCACGTACGAGATATAAATAAACGCGGGAAACGAAGAGATGGAGAAAAGGAACGTAGATCTAACCATCATCGTCGTCACTTCCTATTAACTCCCTATGTTAAGTGTAGGCTTAAACAATATTTCTGAAGATTTATCATCCTATTTATTTTTTCTTACCCTATTTTAATGTATTTATTTAGTCATAAATGCCAGTGGTCAATATTATCATTTCAAGATTTTAATTTATTAATCGTTTTATTATGGTGTTTGTTACGTTCATTTCAATATTTTATAATCGCAATTAACGTAGCAAATACACGAAAGATATTTTATAATGTTTAAGAATACTCAACATAAAAATATTTAGGTTAGATTATATTAATATTTAATATCCATAATAATAATTGCCAGAAACCTTTATTGAATTATGTTTATTAGTTCAGTATAATAAAAACGTTTTATTTGCTGCCAAAAATAAAAAGAAGTGTTAAATAAAACTCGGACTTTTAACAATTTTCGCACTCCGGTATATTTGTATTTGTTAAGTAGCTGGTTTCAACGAATTCTAGACAAGACGAAACAACCGAAGATTATATGTATATGATATATTTTTGATAAAAAAGGTGTTTAACTAAAAATACAGTAACGGGCACTAATGTATAATAAATAGGTACACGTATCTTTACAAAACTGGCCACGACTGCTCTGCCAAGAGCATAACGACGAAGAAGAAGAAGAAGAATCTTTACAAAACAATAAATTTCACATATAAGAATTCTAAAGCTTTAATGTTGCTTGTCACCTAGCAGTGGAATTCTCCGACAATTGCTGAGACATTTATCTATATCTCTCATCAGCAGTACACTAAAACAAGACACACGCCTTCAAACAAGACCTCTTTAAGAATTGACAAGAATCTCTCTTGAGCCCACTGCCCGCAGGCTATATACCTATCTGCAAAGAAAGTAGTAATGAAAGCAACATACTTTGGTTTAAATTTCCACTCCTTACGACGACAGCGTATTTAAATCCCATCTATTAACGTCAGCAGCCGTCGAAACCTTGAAAACACGTGCTCGCAGTAATAACAATTTTTAAATTATTTTATACACAACAAATAAAAAGAAACTCAGCGAAACCCTCGTTCAATTAACAAAACCTGATTGTAGGAAAATATGCACCATATGAATTGTGCAATATGTTGGTCTCTGGTGCAGACTTCCCGGAATGTAAAAAAAATATTATGTTTATATAATCTGTATTCTAATAAAGTGGTCACCTATCAACCACCTATAATTTGACGCAGCTTATGTCATCTAGCGGATATCATTATAACATTGATTTATTATGCACCGATTGAAATATATGTAATTTGATATTGCATGGTTCCCATTAAACTGATTGTTATACATCATTAGTCTCATAACATAGTGAAACCGTTTTGCAATATATTGTAATGGATACATCATGAAATCAGGAAACGCATTATTATCTACATACCAAATGAATTTGAGATAAACTAAGTATAAATACATAGCAATGTTAAAAAAGGTTTTTGTTTTGGCCTAAAATGTGCGGTTGCTGTTCCACATATATTCTACAGGTGACCATCTCATTCCTGAGGCTTAGCCATGCGTCTGTGACTAATGTCGAACAAGATATATTGTAGAGAACAAATTTGTACTAACTAGAATAAAATTACTAACAGTCCTATTACCGAGTTGTTTCCGATAAATGTAAGTAACTAATATTTTTACTAACACCTAATAATGACCTAATATTTGACACGAATTGTTTCAATCCTACAGTCCTGTTTGTGATTGCTGCCTGCTCATTTATTGGTCTGTTCGAATAAAAAATAAATGAAAATTCAGGCGTTATAAAGTAGTCGAAATTTTCTTTACATCGAGATTGAAAGTAATTACTCAATTGAAACGTGCAAATCAGTACAAGTCAATGTCAAACATCACATACTGAGAATCACGCACCACTTGCACCTGACAGGAGCAATGACAACGCAGAAGACTTCATAGTACTTGGATCAAAAACCGCAGAGATCGGTATTTTATATCGTGTGAAGAATATACCACAGTTACACATAATTCTGAACTTTAATCGATTACGTGATGAATTTGTGAAAAAATACTTTAAAGTTTCTTTGAATCAGTGTCAGAATGTTACATAGAGTCATATTAAATATACGACATTGAACACAATAATAATTGAGTTCAACACTAAAGCGTCCAAATATTAACACTTTTCATTATAACACCGTAAAAGAGAGAGTTTAAAAATTATAAATCCGGTCATACGAAACGGGGTTTCGCAAATAATATCACAGTAGCTCTCGTAATATTTTAAATAATCATATAAAATATAGACATAGACTCTTTAGTGTATACGTGACTGAGAATACGCACAGTTTTGTTTAACATTACAAGGTAGGATCGATATCGGACTATTAATCCAGTTTACGGCTCGAGCATTCTATAACCACAGACGGATGCTACACACCTTAATTCCTGTGAACTTTTACGTTTTGAATACCACTACATAAACCGCATACCTCAAATGCCATTTACATTGAGGTATAATTGTGTGCGACCGCATTTTATCTGCATCGGCGCTTCGTAAATTCTTAAAATATACAAACGCATACTGGATTCTGTTACTGTTACCTGCGTGAACTGTGTACTACTTGAATCAATCTATTAAAACGCAACGCGAAATAATTTAAATTTTATTTCTTAAACATTAAAAACACGTCGGGTCCAAAACTTCTTGATTGGAATGTTTCGTACAATAAACAACGAACCGTTGTAACCTCGTCTAACCAAACCGATCAGACGGCGTTTTCCTGGCAAAATGATTCTATGATTTTGAAAAGAATATTAAGCAAACGAATTGATAATAACATACTTTAAAAACGCTTTACGAGTAAGGTGACTAAACTGTTTATTTGCGTATCAAGCCGTTAAATCGCTTCGAACATGCAAAAATATGATAAATAACTTTAAAATTAACATAAATACGGAATGATTGATATCTGCCAATGATATTTAAATCGGCCCAAGTCGCCAGTTTGCTATGCTTATCGTCTACGTACCATCATTAGGTAACCGAAGACGCGTCGTGCGACGGTCGCGCGTCTAAATGCCACCGCCTTTCCCACGGCGCATTGTATGTTCAGTGTGTCTAGTTCAATAATTAAGCTCAGTATTTATCGCCACCGTGCTATGAATACTTTGACCGCGGACAATAACGTTTCGTGTAAAGACCGACCACTCATAATTGATGGTCCACGCGTTGAATAGTTCGGCATTTCCCGCCGAGCCGCGCCTGTGGATTACGTCAAATATATTATCTTAAAAACTTTTTGACATTTCGGATTTTTTTTTGCCCAATATTACTCTTTTTCTTTTCTATGTGTCTTTTTGATATTATCTGTTATACGTAGCTTATGTTATACGTAGCTTATGTTAGGAAGGAATTCCAATTAATTTGACTGTCACTTCGAAAATTTTATTAAATCGAATATTTGTTTGGACATTGTATGTAGGCATGTATAAACAGAATATCGTGTAACAAATTTAGTCACCGTAAAAATTATAAAAGTACCAGTTGAAGCGTCTGAGTTAAAGAACTTTTATTGATTTATCAGATAACGTCTTAAATTAATTTTATTATGATGAAATTATGCAATCATAAATTTGTTCTGCTCTTTTTATGTCAATCGAATGCTTGAGCTTCGGAATCGAATGAGCTTCGGAAACGTTAATATACATATGTACACTATAAAACATAATTCGAATAGTTAATTTAAAGTGATTATTGCTAATTCCGAATAGTTCAATAAAACTCGCTTTTTACGTTTAATTACCATAATAAACATGGTGTCACGTACGTGATAACATAAATGATTTTTTTTTTTCACAAAATGATTAACATGCGCAAATCGAAACCATAGCTGTAACGCGTCGTCCTAATTGGCCTTCGTTCGCGCGACCGTGCGATTTCATAGAACGAAAAACTTCTTGCGTTACAAGAAAACATACGTCCTAATCAGAGGCTAACGTATGAACTTGCAATGCGAATCATGTCACAATATCTCAATAAAGATACATTTTTTACTCTAAGGACAACTCATTATTCATGAATAATGAATGAAAACGAAGACTACGATGTACTCTATAAGTAAAAATACCAGGGTGGGGAATTTTGTTGATCGGAAACATTTTAATCAAGTCAAATATTTTGAAAGCGAACTAATCGCGCAAACGTTCATTAACATCAGTTTGTATGGACGTCGTACGGGGAGTACGACGCGACGGTCGCATCGTATGGTCGCGCAAATGGTGATCAATTAGAACGACGCCTAATAGTGACGCCAAATGTCAAGATGAAAACAAGATTTTTGTAAAATTAAATTAGGATAAAATTAATATATTTACTTACTTAAAATTAAAATAGCTTTGAATTGAAAAGTTTACTTGGTCCAAATTAAAATAGGATTAAATTTATAGAAAGTTTATTTGCTTAAAATTAAATAAATACAATTGAAACCTAGTTTTTATAAAATTAAAACAAGAATAAATAAATTAACAGGATTAAATTGATTTTGCTCGTTGGTCGAGTGGTTCCAAGCGCGACCGCCGATCGGGAGGTCCCGGGTTCAAATCCCGGGTCGGCTACTACTGGGTTTTTTCTAATTTAGAATTTCTAGTCTCGGAGTCTGGATCTGTGCCGGTGGATGTCAATAGGCTCGCCACCTGTTTCTTATGAAGTAAACGTCATTGGTGAAACGTGGGGGTGTATTACAGTCCTCTGCCTACCTCTTCGGAGATTATAAGCATGATGTTACGATTAAATAAATACAAAGTTTACTTACCTCATTTTACAATAACTCTACCTCTGATATTTTTCATTTGTATTTGTGTGTATTGAACGAGGCGAAATAAATTTGTGGGTATGATAAGTGAACAATTATCATATTATGTGATTGGTTATTATTGAGGCCGCGAGGTCGTTGCGGACGTGAGGTGCGCGACCCCGTCCTATGCCTTGAGACATAAATCTTTTTATCTCCGGACAATAGAGCGGGCACCCAAAAGAGTATTTCTACTTTATATATGTACGTATCTCTAATGAATATCTGATCAAATAAATCCGAGTTACCGTTTGCAAAATCCTATCAAAGCGGATAACTGACAGTTTAATCTGATCTACCGCAACAATTATTTTATTAAATTATAGCTCCAATTCTGTGACACTGTTTGAAATAAGATGGTTTTGATTGCCATTCTCCACATAAGAAATGCACTAATTAATTTTTTTTATATCCAAACGATATCCAGGCGAGTAATTTGATAGGTTGTTGGCCGTTAGTCATAGTGCTTATAATATTACAGATCGTGCTCATAATGTAACAAAATTGCTGTGATTATGTTTCATTACACCTGCATTCCAGTTAAGAACTTAAGACCTTGATGGGATCTAAAAATATAGTATAGATTATACTACGTATGTATGAACAGGTAGCCGAGGTTCCAACATATTGTCGTCAATAGCTCTGTGTGTCAACAATACACATGTATAAATAGCTAGCGAATTATATCATCGTATTCTTGTGCCCTATACGCTGCCACCGCCGATATCACTACGAACCGGTCTGATGGCATTTGACGACTTATCAACTTTTAACATTCTAACACAATGCCTCAAAATGAGAAGGAGGTGACCGAATACATACCAGATTTCAATTTCTAAGAACATACGAGTAGGTACATGTCAAAAGAAAAACTCTAACAGTGAGTAAATTATTATGACAGTGTTATGTCACTGAAACTTTTGTACGACACACCGCTGATTCGACACGGAATACTTCGTAGAACATACTCATAAGTGTCATTATATGTACGCATAACGATGTTTTAACGATTAACCCTCTCAATATGAGAGGAGACCCGTATTCCAGCAGTGGAATTGCAATGGGTTGGAAAAAAAAAAGAAACAAAAAAAATAAAAATAAAAAAAATAACGATGTTTTACTCAAATTAGAACTAAGTATAACATCATAGCGTTGGATGGTATTATTACTATGATGAATTTTATGTACTTTCTATCGATATAGGTGTTTGAGTGGTATGTACTAAAGAATATAATTTTTTAAACTGTATATCTTGAAATAAAACGATTACAACTACGAGAGTATACCTATAGAAATATGATGAGACGTTTACAAAGTTCCATTTCAAAATCGACTTCCTGTGATCCAAACATTGATACATCGCCGCGACCTATTACACAAGTTATATGGCATTTGAGTAAGAAATTCGAGACACAGACAGATATCCACAAGACTTCAACGTTTGTAATCGAAGGTTCACTGCCTACAAATGCATCTTTATATTGCATGACTCCCATCGCTGTCGTCAAGCGGGTTATATGCTAACATTATTTCTAATGAAACAACATTACGTAAATGCTATCACCGAGTAACTCAATCATATATTATATAAAATACCCCTATGTTTGTCATTTTGTACTTATTTTATTAATGATTTGATACTGAATATTTTTTATGTAGTTTAAAAATTTATTTAAATTTTCGGGAGGAATTATGTGAATGCTTATTTGTAAATCGCTTCACATGTGAGTTGTTCATGTATTAATTCATCTGCAAATTTATAGAAATAATACTTTCAACATATATTTCTTATTAAATATTAAATGGTGATAAATGTTTAAGAAACGCGTCGAATTCGCAAGGATAGAAATATGTAGCACTCGATGATTTCTGCCTTCCCCGTAAAAGACTTTACTATATAAAATTATGATAATAAAACTATCATGCACGTGTGAGACTCCAGTTTTAATTCTAGTTACATTGTTCCAGAATATGAACGGATTTATTTATTGGAGCTAGTGGGTGTCTACCAGGTAGAGCGCGGCGCGGTCACAATGAGGACTAGCACATACTCTACCGAGTAGCCGTCACGCTCTACCGACCAACTATCGACCGGACTGAGGTATGAAAAATATACAATTCACTAGTTACATCAATTCTTTGCTCAGACGGTGCTTAATAATCTGTGGACCTTTAAATAAGTTATGCAGTCTAGTAAATACCGACAGACATACCACAAATATGTTTTTTAAATGCTCAATACGCATTTACATTTTGAATTGTACCTTTTTTATTATACAATAATTATTGACAAAAATTTAGAACTTCCACCATCCAATTATATCAAATCAATAACGGTGTTATTAAGTATTTAAAATTTTTAATAAACTGCAATTCCTAGAATTTTACTTGTTTAATCGCGCGGCAATGATTTAGCAAATTTACGGATTTGGTTGCTACGCCTTTAAATACTATTTATCCTCAAACAAGTGGATTTTTGTTTTCCTTAAAATACATAATACATATAAAGAATTTTGTAAGGAAAAATGTTACTTTAACAAATATCAGGCACTTTATGCTTCACTACAAGTACTTACACGATTTGCATATCATTGAAGCAGCTTTCATAATATGGCACCGATTAAAACATTACACAAACTGCAGCGACATTTAATACCAAAAAAAATATTATCAACACCTAACACAAAATACCTTTTATTCATTTGATTTTTAAACAGTTACATGTAATAAAGCGTCTTGTTAAGTGTGAAAAAGAAATTAATACTTTGTATGTACATGTAAGCCGACTTGTTAGCTGATGACACTGTAAATGTTAAAAGGTGAAACGGTGAATTTACGATCGTATGTTTAGATAAGTGTTCTATGTACGACTATTGACATCGGAGAGCCACAATGGTATATTGCTTAAAAATATGACGAGTCAGTGGGTGAGCGAAAATGTTGCGACAGAGCTGTTTACACAGACAGTTTAATGAGGCATGCCTAGAAGCAAACGTATTACGCGAGCTGTCGCGAATAGGGTATCCTGGCGACTCATAATTCGTAGTATGAACAAAAAGCCGTGCCCTCATTCGGCCGGGTGAAACTAACGCAGTTGTGTGTCAAGGCCGTCGGACAAATTGATATTACATCAAGCCAGAATTCGCCCGTCGACTCGCGCTTACCAACTTGCCGTTTGTCACGTTTTTAATGCGACTGCAATGTTCGCCAATTATCAACTCTTCTGTTACGAGACGGCTTATTATTCGTGAAGCAACACGCTACCGGGAAATAAGTAAACGATCAAACGGTATCACTAAAAAACCATTGGAAATCGACAATTGCAGGCGTCGTCATCTTAGGCCAACGAGAGGCGACCGCGCTAATATTAGCTGGAGCCACTAACGTCCTCAGATAAGGGATATCACAGTAATCATTTGAAATGCGACCGTTTATAATGCCAGCGATCAATTAAAATGAAGTCGTTGCACGCGTTTATGAACGCTGTCTTGATTTAATTATGCAAAAACATTGCTCTTACGGCTAACTTACCATAACGACTCACTTCCGTTTCACGTTAGAGTCTAATGTCCGTCTGGTCATAATTTTAATAACTATGAATAGATTTTATAAAATGTCATAGCGAAATAGACACATTTTGAAATAATTTTTATATTAAAGAATACTGTATAGCGTAATAATCAGAATTCATTTTTAGTCCATTAATATTAAACTCATTTTGCAAAATTTTAATGTATCATCATAATATTCTGACAGTTATACTTATGTATATTTTGCAAAGATTTGTTAGAAGTGGATTCCAGTATTCGTGTCACTTACAGTAAACCACTTCCAAACCAATAGTATTCTAGGCTTTTGTACTTTAAATACAATATCATATTGTTGGGTTAAAACCTATTCTGAGCAATTCTATGTATAACGTCATTAGCAAACAAAATCTCTTTAGGCGGCGCTTAGTTCCTTTAGTATCAATATAATAAATACTTTCATATGCGCTTATATAAGACCTGCTCGTAGGAGTTTAAGCAACAATAAGGCTGTTGCAAAATTCTTACCATTATATTCAATGCTTCAAAGACATCTTCGGAGAGGAAGCATCTACTAGTTAAAGTTATTGTTATCTAAATATCCAAAGATCGTATAGGCCACGATACTAAATGTTAATTGTAACTCATAAACGAATCTAATTTCAAATACCTAGGTAAAATGAGCTGTGCCACCTGTGATCTGTTATAAATGAACTGTCACACCACTGAGAACATAATCAGAACGTCTAATGATCTACCTATAAAATCAGTGTATAATATTATAATATGTTTAGCAACAGAATTACGGTAACCTTTGTGCAACCGACTCAAAATGGTATAACAAGATAGTTTATCCACATTAAAATTTTCATGTATAATTTGTTGTAGAATAATCAATGATTCTAAAAGATTCTTTGCACGATTTGTCTGGAGGTGTACACACGAGTAGCAGAAAATTAATGGATATTGTGAAAAGCGAATCGTTAATAAAACATAAAATATTCCTTAGTAAAGTTTTACTGGTTAGTGATGAAACTATCTCTCATAAAATAAAATAATAAAATAAAAATCCCTTTTCAATCTTTAAGACTCTATTACCTCTTTAAAGTATGTACATATTTTTAAACCAGTTCACGAACAATAATAAATATCGACGCGTCATTAAACACCCAGAGAATATGAATTGGGAAACTTTATCCGAACAAATCCATAGTAGGTACTGAAAGTATTTAGGTTCGAGATGATTTTGTATGCTTGAATCGTGTACCATCATTATGTAGGGCTGTTAGCGAGCATTCGCTACACTGGCATTGTCGTTGATCGATGAGGATCGATCATTTCACAACCAGATGAAAATCATTTTGCAAATCAAGTCCTTCTTCATGCGTTCTACGCGTATTCAAAATGGAAACAAATGCCGTACCTACCTAACGTTATTATGATTACTTATCAACTGTAAAGTTCAAGTGCATGTTAATTGGATTATATCGTAACATGAATCAAGTTTTTATTGTCATATTATTACATGTTATGATTACCTACCATCTCCTTTCTCTATCTTCTCTCGCTCTTTTTCTCTCGTTTTTTTCATCTTGTTTTGAAAATAATAAATGTAGTAAAAATTATAAATATACGAGTAGGTATATCTTAAACAAACATTATTTTTAGCTGCGTGGTTTGAAGTTTATTTGAATTCTATAAGACAGCTCAATATGTAGTTTGGAGTCGATTCCTGAATGCACTTCTAACTATATTGTATTATGCGCATTTTTAATGACTTCCATCACACGGTATTACCCAATACTTCTTAGATTTGAATTCTGCCAATCGGTACTTGGCTAAGCATTCGATATAGCGAAATTTATGTCGAACAATGGAACAATAAAAGGTTTGTTAATAAATCCGTTAAAGGCACGCAGTAGAATTAAACCGGTCAATATATCCATGTTACCTAACTCTACTTTATTTTCTTAAACTATATTAGGTATGTTATTGCGGCACAGATTTTTGCTACTCTATGACTAAATTTAACGTTCACCTAGAATTAATTCAATCTGCATCTGATAATCTAAAATAATTGCGCAAAACGATTCGTAACAAATAAAACACTTAGCAAATATTGTACAAGCGCTGCTAATTAAAGAAACTAGCACTTAAGAAGTCACTGCGTGTTCCAGTCTGACAAAATATTTTCTTGTAAAGGTGAAGTCAATGATTGATAGTTGCGACGAGCGCGCGCAAGAGCCTTGAGAACTCAATTGTACGGCTACTGTTCCGGAACCAGACGCCGACTTGCGAACTCGTTTGCTAACATTATGTGTGTCATGTCTATAAAGTATGCATCATGCAGTTTTGAATAGGTTTGCATATTTTTTGCACGTGTAAATGCATTAGGTAAGTTTTTTTAAGAATCTAACGATTAGCTTAAAAAACCTTGTGTGAACGGCCAAAATGTGAACTAATGAAGTAATGAACAAAAATATTCAATATGGCGCTACGAAATGGGGCTCTTCAAAATTAATGAAAAGTGTTGAATTTTATAAAAGCCAATCCATTGGCAACTCTTCTGGACATCCAAATATCGGGAGACGATGGACCCAAATGTTCCCCATTTTGCATCAGAGCAGCATGAACAAAGCACAGAACTTAGTAAAATTGAAAGACCCATGCCATGTTATTACATTATTTTTACAAATTCTTGTACAAATTTTATTAAATTTGCACAAGAATAAAACAAAATGTTTATATTTACTGAAATGAAGTTTCAAATAGCCAGTACAGTAGTAGCGACTTTTTAATTAGCTGGATTTCATTACAGATGCCTTGTCTATTAATAAAATAACGCAGAACTATCATTAATCTAAAAAATATCTCACCCTTCATCAAGACACGCTTGATAGTGTTAATAACATTATTTGAAAGGTCAAATAAT
>DWDT01000152.1:0-26470 GCA_018245595.1 Microceris scylla
GGGAAAGGAGACCCGTATTCCAGCAGTGGAATTGTAATGGGTTGAAAAAAAAAAACAACTTTCTTCTTTGTACGAAGAAAATCGGCAAGTGTAAATGGGAGTATGGTTTGTTATTGTTTTCGTTTGTTTTCTTCAAGCTAGCTCTTGAGTTTTCTTGTTGAAAAGTCTGTGTTATTTATGCTCGTAGCTCGATATTAACTCTTTTAAGCTGTGGCAGGTCTAAGAATTAATAAAGTTTTTATTTTCTCAGCGTTTCTTTAAAAAGCTCTTTCATCAAAAATGTTCTTACATAATTGTGACTATTTACTGCCGGAGTCCCGTCTGCCCGTTCGCCAGAATGAATATACTTATAAGAAAACGAAATGATAGAATCAGGATAAATTTCTAATATAACTTAAACAAAAGGGCGAGTGGGACTTTCAAAACCATTACACATAATGAAGTGCATTGCTTGTACGCGAAACTGGCGCAGGCAATGCGGGACGCTCGCCACCTCGCTCCTGTCTGCTCACCCCAACCTGTTTGCAATTACTGACACAGTATGCATTTATTTAATTGGGGCGCATTCCACTGAGCGAAGCAAAGAGGGTTGATTAAAACTGATCTTCCGATTTTGATGTAACTTTACAGAGCATACAGATATTTAGCATACCGTCAGGCGTCGTTTTAATCGCTTTGAACGAAAATAATCTTTATTATATACATGAGGGTAGGTATATCTTGTTTTTCATTTCATAACTGAATGTTCTGGATAAATCAAGCACGATGAGCCGCCATGGGAATGCCAATAGGGGTTCCTAGTGTTTCTAGTTAAATTGGTATATTATATCTACGTGTTGTTTATTTTTTCGAAGGTTCCATTTCAAATTCTGAGTCTGATAAATATTACAGTATAGTCTAAACCTATTTCAAATGTTTTCTTATTACCAATACTAAGATTTAACCATATATTATATTTTGCAGCTATTATTATATGATATAAAAAAATGTCCTTGACTATCTTTAACAATAGGATCTTTATGCCTTATTGTTTTGTCGGAAATTTGCTGGATAATGTATTATTAATTGATAGCGAATATTTTACAGTATCGATAATCACTGAAATATCGTGTTTATAGATTACTAAGAAAAGTGGGCATGACTAATAAATGACTAAGACCTTGCATTTACTGACAATGAATTGGGCAAGATAATAAATTGAAATTCTTCACAAGTCTCACTAACAACAGGTCACGTGGACATGGGATTAATGTTATTTCATAATATACCATTATTGTTATAGGGACTATATATACACTGTCTTTTGTGCTGACGGGCAATGAATAAAAGTTTGCGAATACTTGGAATTTTCTAAGTAAGCTTATTCTTAAAACAAGGTCCCCGGTAGACAATGGGTGTCATTGTATGCCAGTAAAAGAATCAAGTCGGTTCTCTTTGTACAGACATTCTTTTATTGAGATTATATCTATTCTGTTAAGAAATATTTTTGCACTTGTCTATCGAGGTAAAAGCGATTTATTATTGAAGAAACAGTCGCACAAGAAAAACAGTAGGATATGCAGTATTTAGTAAGAAATTGGACGTTTGATGGATTACTTTTAAAGTTCTTCTCAAGGGCTTCTAAAGGGCTTCTATGGGACAATACTACTAAATTACTGTGTAACTAGATTTGGGTCCGAAGGTCATCACGATTTGCAATGGGGTCCTTTATGTCATACAAATTATACAATTAAATTCTGTTCAATATAATTTGTATCGCATGTATGATTTTATACGACTTATGAAAAGTACATATAAAAGTTGGACGCGAAGTGCTGAAGATCGAGCTCAGTAGCGTGCTATTGGAGAGGCCTATGTCCATCAGTGGGCGGGAGTAGGCAGATGATGATGATGAAAAGTACATCAAGAGCCAAGTACCTGCTTCCTTATAGATCTGACGTGCTTCTTTTATATTCATAAATATATACTTATTCCTACATCTAATTCCTTGTCCGCCAGTATATGAATTAGTTGGTTATTTTATGTCAAAGTCACATGAAAAATTCATACATTTATTATTAAATTTGCAAAATAATTGTTTACAAACTGTATATTCAAGTGTAAATTACGTTTAAAAATGGAACGAACATGTACGCGATTTAAACGGGAGTTTTCTAACTGACAGTTGTGTTTATACCTAAATATGTGTGATATAATTATTATATATGTTTCGCGTTAATGGATCGAAAAATAAAATTATACTTCGATAACAATGTGATAACTCTAAAATGGCCAACGTTAAAAAATAGATACATGTTTAAGTGGACATACGTATACCTAGGTGTGGAAACGCAAAACACTCAATATGTTTAGAAACCCACAAAAAAAAGTGCGTAGAATGCACAAAAGGGTATTGTGTCTCTAAGATACAGATCTTGCTATCTGAGATATGTATTAGATAATCTCTCAAATGACCTTTGTCACATGGTCATTACAAGATCCGTGTCACGAGTTGTTTTCTATGTACCTACTACCTGCAGGCTATGGCCTTGACCCTCCCCATTCCAAGACGGGATCCGTGTCTAATAGCGAACGATTAAAAGCAAGATGATGATGATGAAAATTTTATCTCATGGTAAATGTCCTCATGGTAAATGTTGGATGACCTCATGGACATCAACATCTCATGACAATGTCTGTACATCGTATTAGAGTGCTATAGGAGCAGTAGCCTTTGTCATATAAGATTGTATAACCAGGGATGTAATTGCACTTCTTTTTCATCATCATCATCATCAGCCCATCTCAGTTCACTGCTGGACATAGGCCTTCCGGAAAAAGCGCGATCGCGCCCTGTCTTGGCTTGTCGCTTCCAGCATCTGCATTGCAGCCTTTCGCAGGTCGTCATCCTATCGTGCTGGAGGGCGATATTTTCTTTACCGAGAGTTAAAAACCGTTTTCAGATATGTATGATCCACCTTAGGACGCTTATACACTTTCCGTCATGGGGAATTCCTAAACGCCAGCTTGGTCTAAAACTGACAACGTCTTAATAAACTAAGCTTATGTAACAAATTGGATTAGAAATTTATTCAATAATAATATAAAGTCCGGAGCGATAAATGTTACTTTTGCAGACATTTACACATGTTGTACCATACCATACCTAATAATTCCCGTGGAGAAAAATTTCTAGTAACAGCACAATGTTACATTGTGTAATACGTAAAGCAAACACAGACACTGGTGACGCGACGGCAAATAAAGCGGTGGAAAATTCTCAGAGATTGCTATCGAAATTCCAATTGTCGGTATCAAATAATATGAGAAACGTACCTAATCTACTTTACCAAAGTAAATAAAAAATGTAACATGGATATTGTATATAAAAAAGCTTCCTGTTCTGACAGGAAACACGTGTCCAATACCGAAAAGATAAAATGGGTCAATGATACACACATGTATGTATGTAACTTCCTTCTTTTGTTATTGTAAATATATCCTAATTTTGTAGCGTCTCTGGGATATTCATTTGTTATCTATAAATATATAAAGGCATGTTTAAAATATACATCATACTTCATGCTTAATTGAATTTATTTTAGTTGTATTATACGTGAGTACGCAGTATGTAACAATAGAAACCGTGCAAAAGATCTATGTACTCATATTAAAACTGGCCTCGACTTTCAGCTGATAATCTGTAATCTCAGCGCGGTGAGGATTATTATTCATTCTTGTAAGGCAACTGACATTACGAAGGGAATAAGTAATGGGCGACGGCACAAACAAGTGCCAAGCCGTATACAAATAAAGAAAGTTCGTGACATTAGCTATTGACAGCTGGAATGAGTTTCGATAATTAATTTTGATCTATTGTCACGCTTGTGGTATCAAACTATAATTCGATTGTAGTTGTCGATACTATATATTTAATCCATAGTATATAGTTAATCGATTTTCTTAACAACTTGACAACAACAAAAAATACTATCGCATTGTGATACCGTACCATTTAAATGTCCATTGACAATAAACATGATAAATTAAGATTTATTTAATGCATTATTTATTTATTTAATTTATTTATTTCAATGCATTAATAATATCTCGAATAAAGTACATAATGAGTACATATAAATGAGTTTTGTTGTCGTTATAATGAACGTTAACGTTAACTTGAACGTTACAACCCATTTCGCCTCGATCCGGTCAAAACCGCGCCGCTTGATAATCAAATACACTATGATATTTACTTAAGTGATAATGTGTGTTTTGTGTGTGTAAGGCCACGAAGTAGGTTTTCGATAAACATGACACGGCAGTGGCGTGTCCTATTAGTGTAACTATTGATTGACGGTTAAACACAACACGCTGTGTTATTGCCAGCCAGCGCTACTCGATAATGGGTTTTTATTGTTTTTTGCAACAGATAAATTTTTATTTTTGATGTATGCATAAGTTTAACATTTATATTTTAAATTAAAAATATCCCAATTATTGCAAATATTTTATTATAATCGTGATGATTTATTAAATAATAATTGAGTTGTTACAACGTCGATCTATAACGGTTTTTTTAAACGAGGTTATTTGCGACGGATTCGAAATTCGATTCATCCTTTGTTATTCTCGATTCGCTGCGTTCAGCGAAGGTTATCTGCGGCACTAATCGCAAATGTCAATAATTTGTCACGCCTGTACAATAACGTTAATGTTGATAAAAGTGAAACCGTGGCGATTATGTAAATGATAAAGTTTATTGAATTAAACATGCCAATAAAAAGAAATGATTTGTAAACAGGTTCGATGTAAATAACCTGATAAATATCAGGCTAAAGGCTTATGTAGGTACTTATCATAAATTATTTTATTAATATGTGTTAGTTTTTTGTTCCAATCGATTTTGCATATTAGCTATGAAAGTAGATTTTTGATTTAATTTTCCAAGTAAACGTGATTCTGTATGGTAATGAGAGTGGATAGGTATTTAAATAGTGTTACACCGCAGGTACCTGAAATGTTGGTGAATAATATGAATATCGGTTCAAGATTTTCAACATACAATAAATAATGTGTGACGATTTATAATAATACATTAAATAGGCGTTGTACAATGTACTTCGTACATCTGTTTAATTTGAAATTTCAATCAAAAGTGGATTACACTGTAATAAAGTAGAGATATTGACATGCAATAGTGGTTGTAATAAGTCTTTTAACTATGAAATGAAGAAGTTCATCATTACGTTGTCTTTTAAAAATTTACATGTATTTTATATTTTTTTTCTTTGTTACAGGGAAAGGAGGGAACAGGAGCAACGGGAATTATTGGAAAAGCAACAGAAGGAAAAAGAGAGAGAACGGATGGAGAGGGAGAGGGAAAGGGAGAGAGAACGTGAAAGAGAAAAACAAGAAAGGGAGGAGAAGGAAAGGAGAGACCAAGAAAATGCGGCCTCAAAACTAGTTTCAAGGCATTTTGAAGAATCTCTCAGGCTAGCTAACCAAAAGGTTTGATTTATGATTATAACATTTCAGATTTTGAGCTTTGAGTTCTGTTTGTTGTGATGAAATCTAATATATTATTTGTTTTTAGCGAGAACGTAGCATGTCGTGGTCGCTGCTCAACAGCTTGGCGCCTAACCGAGGGTCGGCGGGAGCGGAGCACGAGCGGCTGCGACCCCCTGACCGCGCGTACTATTCGCCGCCGGCACATCCGTCCGAGCGCTTGCCGCAGGGCGACTACGGGCCGCACGCGCCGCATGCGCCTCACGCGCCGCATTCGCAGCATGCGCCACGCCATCCCCTCTCCAAACCGGATAAGCCACCCACACATCCGGGCCTCCCCAAGGGCGAACCCAATTTCGCTACCTACAACTATCCCCCTTATCGGTATGATAAACTCAAGGATCAACACCTTCCCGCACCACCTCCCCTAGTTCCCGAAAAGAACTCTGTGATAGTAAAACACGACGCCAAACAGATCCACCTAGAACAGAAACATCCATACCCGAGCAAACCGCGTAGTGAACCGTCTTCCCATTATCTACCCTCCCGGCCGTACCGGACGGGCTTGTCGCCGCACGCCCCTCCCCACCCGCACCCCGCTCTTCAAACGTCGCCGCACGCGGCGCTTCCCGCTCAAGATAAAAATCGACGGCTATATCAACCGCCACCACAACGGTCGCCGGCTGCGTATTACCAAGCAGCGCCAGCGAAACCAAAAGTTTCAAGTCCGGCCCCGCCCCACATATATGGGAAACCTAGCAATTCCCCAAGCCCAGCGCATTACGCTGTGGCCGTGGAACCAGCATTACAATTAACCAAGGCTGAACCTCCGCCCGTACCTTATCCGCCGCCGTCCGCGTATTCTCCAGCGCCTAGAACGCGACCCCCGCCAGTAGTACACTCCCGCACTCCGGAGCCTCGCCCGCCGTTGCGGGTGCACGGCGATGCTACCAATACTTCACCGTGCCAAACACAACCGTTAGATCTCGGCGTGTCGAGAGAAGATCCTGAAAGATTGTCGCCACGTCGACGATGTCAGTTCGAGTCAGTCGAAGCAGATGCAAAACGTAGACGACTAGAAAGCCCTGCTTCGGAACCTTTAATTGCTGCGGCAGCAAGCGTGGGTCGAACGCCGCTCGGCTCTGAACCCGCACCTCAAGCACCCGGTCCACCCTGCGACGTACGCGTCCCTTCTGCGGATGGCAGTGTAGAAACGCCGGAGAAGGCGGCTGGAGCATCTCCAGCACCTCAAATCACTCCTGCGGCCAGTCCCGCACCAGCAACGCCAATACCTCCAGTCGCATTGTCACCTCCAATGACGGCTCCACCGCCCACGACGACACCTCCAGCACCGCCAGCTACACCTCCAGTCACTCCAGTCGCCGAAGGCGAAACGCCAGCTAAGATAGCTTCACCAAGTCCACGTGATGGCTCGGCGCCCGTCCCACACCTAGGGAAGAAAGCATGGCTTCAACGACACGAAACTGCTCCGATTGGGGAGGGAGATTGTTCTGGCGGTGGTGGCACCTGCATCACCCTTCCAATGGCCATTAGCCGCGTGTCGGAGCCAGACGACTCTGGTTCCAACATAGTGGTACCCGTGGCGGCGAAGTCGATTCAACGAGGGAGCAGGAAGACCTCTAAACCGCGAAAACCGAAGGAGGCGAATGGACGCGTCGACGATGCGGAGGAGGACAGCTCAAGTTCCGATCGAGAGTCGAACGCTCCTCCCAAGCGAAAACCGCCCAAGGCCAAGCGAAAAAAGGGTGCGACAAAGAAGGCCGGCGACGAGCCCAAGAAAAAGAAGGCATCGGAGAGCGGCAGCGAGAGTGACAAGGAGAGCGACGACAAAGACTCGGACTCCGGCGGTAGCGGCAGCGGCAGTGGCAGCGCGTCGGGCAGGCGCGGCGGCGGGCGCGGCGGGCGGCGCGCGCGGGGCGGCGGCGGGCGCGGCGGGCGGCGCCGCGAGGAGCCCCCGCGCCGCACGCCCTCGGCCGCGCGCTCGCGCTCCTCCAGCGACTCGTTCCTGCAGAGCGGGCCGTGCTTCGAGGTGGCGCCGCGCCTCGCCAAGTGCCGCGAGTGCCGCTGGTCGCCGGCGCAGCGCGACAAGGACATGACCAACATCTTTTGTCGCTTTTACGCTTTTCGAAGACTGAAGTACGCCAAGAATAGACAACTAGCTATAGCCGGGTTCTCCGACCCATATAAGGATGCCGAGGAGGTAAATATATATTTTTATGACAGTTTCGGTTTCGTGCAAAGATATCAAGTTAGTTAAATGTTAAATTTTAAAATGAAGAAACTATGGAACAGGTATATACTTTAGGTGTCAAAATAGAAGCTTAACAATTTATTATTTTGTCCATTAGGATGATAAGAAGTTATGGTTATCATCGTCCGCTGGCGCCGCTGAATTGGACTTAGAAATGAGTTGCTTCCTTTTGAGGGAGATAGGGGACCAGTTCTGTGAACTGCTGCAACAGGAGAAGGAGGCGGAATCGCACCATCTCAATGAAGGTAATATTCTAATAAAATTGTTTAAATTTCTAATCCCATTGTTTAAGTAAAATTGTCTTTAAAATACCGTAAAATAAATATTACATAAAACTCGATTTTCATCATTGTTTTCCATACAACGTTTTGCCGTTGTATTAAAATCACTGCCTCATTGGTCGAGTGGTTGCGTGCGCGACTGCCGATCGGGAGGTCCTGGGTTCAAATCCTGGGTCGGGTTCTATTGGATTTTTCTAATTTAGAATTTCTAGTAGTGACTCAGAGATTGGAATTGTTCGCGCTGTATGCTTAGCACTTATTTCTTGGGACTTAAACGTTACTGGTGAAACGTGGGAGTGCACTGCACTGCTTTGCCTACCCCTTCGTGGATTATAGGCGTGATGTTACGTTACCAAATGTAAGAACACAAAAAAATCAATTGAATGACATATTTGCTGATAAAAACATTACACATGGCAGACAAGACGATAGCGTGGAAGCGCGTGGTGCAGGGCGTGCGCGAGATGTGCGACGTGTGCGAGACCACGCTGTTCAACTTCCACTGGACGTGCGGCAAGTGCGGCTTCGTCGTCTGCCTCGACTGCTACAAGGTACTGCTCACTACCTCGCTCCTCGCTCACTTACCACCTACCTACCCTGCAACACACCCAGCGCATCCTCCATTTCACAACTGTCAGCTACTCTTGCCACACTACCAGAGGTTGTTCCAAGGACGATGTAAAATTAGTTGATTTGTGAAAGGCTAGTGATTTGTGGCTGTTCTATTAGGGTCAGTCAGGGTCAGGGTCTTCTTAAGGTCAGTGTAAAATTGTCAAGTGTAAATGTAACATACTTTTTTGAACATAAAATGTACAGGCAAATAGCAAATAACTAACTTCATTATATTATTTGTCTTAATTACTCTAATTTACAAATAACAAAATGATTTATGTATTTTTTTGGCACAGTCGCGAACATCCGGTGAAGCGGCGAACGCCACGTCCGAAGCCAGCAACTCGCCAAGCGCCAGCACCAACGGGGAGAGAGACTCGTTTGGGTGAGTAAGATTACTAATAATATTCCCGGGTTCAAATCCCAGTTTGGGTACTATTCAATTTTACTAACTTAGATTGTCTAGTACAAGTTCCTAGTATTGGCTCGAAGTATGGATCTGTTCCTGGTGTTAGTGCAATAGGCTCACCATTTATTCCGTTGTGTGTTGTAAACCTAACTGGTGAAATGTGGGAGTGTATTACGCTCCTCTACCTACCCCTACGGGGATTTCAGGCGTGAGTTGCGTTTAAATATATTATTAATAATTTTCAAGGTCTTCTAACTTTACCTCACAAAACAGTGCGCTTTAATTTAGTAAAATTGAAATATTTTTGATAATAATTCTTTACTGAACACTGGTTAATTTTTTATTCTTACGAATATGTACATATATTTTCAACTCACCTCGATTCAATTCCAGTGTTTTTAACGTTAAAATTATGAATTAAACAGCCATACAAAAGAATGACCCGAGTTGTTTCTCAAGTAATTATTATACAATTACGTCGTCTGAACATTATGTAAATTAATTTGAAGCCAGTTTCTGTGCATATTTTTAACCTCAGTTACGAGTAATAAATAGTTTAGCTAACGGGCACACAATGGAATGGATCGATGCATAGAATGTAGCATTAAAATTACCTCATTCAGTGAACAATTGAGCGGTCACGTGGTGAATGCGGAGAGGGCACAATAGTTCAGTTCCTGCTTACATACATTATTAATTCATTGTTACGTTCGGCCATTTAGACGCCCTAGTTGCTACTAGGAATTGTCATTGGATACGCGTTCTGAATTATATTAGGCGTAATGTGCTCAGTTTTGTTTTGTGTTCTCGTGTATATGCATACGTACCTCTTATTATGGTATTGTTAGCGTTTTTTAGCAGTACTAGTATTTTTTAGCAAAGTATACCTGTGTAACTATTAAAAAGAAAATATGTTTGGTCTTTTCAATTCAAAGTAGAAATCAGTATCTTTAAGACATAAAATAAAGTCTTGCACTGGCGTGAGGGATTAATAAGATATCGAGATGGCCAATTACTTTATATGTTATTATAAAGTTTGTTAATCATTTTTCTTGGATACATGTACATAATGTCGCATACTCCTTTAGCCCCCTGAGCATTTGCCCGTCCATTAGCGGTATCGACCATAAGTAACCCGTGGTGGTTGCGGTTGGCAGGTGGTTGACGTGCACGTCGGGCGGCGCGCACCCCGCGCGGCGGCTGCTGCTGACGCAGATCGCGGCGGGCGGCGCGCTGGGCGCGGCGGCGGCGCGGGCGCACCGCGCGCGGGCCGCCTTCGCGCTGCCGCCGTGCGCGTGCGGCCGCGCGCCGCCGCCCGACCCCGCCGCGCGCGCGCACGCCAAGGCCATGCTGGCGCGCGCGCTCGCCAAGGTACGCACCGCCCCTCACCACCTTACGCTCCCTTCTACCCTTCCATTGTTCCACATGTTTGGCAGAGTGGCGGCGTGGTACACTATGACGTTATACCTCATAATGAAAAGGATTCATGGGTTCATAGTCGGCCACGCTGGTAAAGTGCGATTTGGCAACCCTTATTATGTTCGTTGGCAAACACTCCAGTAACTCTTGTGTATTAGGTCATGTCTACACATAGCCATCTGATCCCAAAGAATGCCTTAAGAGAACTTGTATTATAGTAACTAAACGTCTGATAAACTATAACTCAATTATACGAGTATTATACCTGCATACAAGTTCAACATAGTTTATATATCGGTTTTTTGTTTAATATTTTGATTTTGGTAATAATGAAACGGTATTAGCATCTTCAAAGAGAAAAATAACATATTTCGATTAAATTTTATATTTGCCTCAATATGGTCTCAATGCTATGGTTTCTTTGAAAACAAGTATTACTATATTAAAAAAATTATAGCAATGCCTTTCTGTTCTTATTACAGAACGTAAAAAAAGAGGAAGTCAAAGAGGAGACCGCTTCCACGAACGGTTCGTCGCCAGTAAAATCGGAAAATGGTAAAACCAGTACCACGTCGATAGTAAGTTGGCTCTCCGACATACCCATGAATACGGAAACAAAGGAAGAGAAATCTGACTCTAGCTCCTCGGACTCGGAAGAGGGTGGAAACTTTTCGACACTCAGGGAGCTACTCATCAGACCTGCACCAGAAGGCGGCGAGGCTCAGCCGAAGAAGAAGCAAAAGAAGAACAAGAATGACATTCTAGATGACGTTATATCCAGTATAGTGGAAGAGAAGAAAGACGAGGACGGCGAGGCGAAGCCTTTCGCGCTATCCAACGTGGTGAAGAGGTACGACCGTGTCGGGCGCGGGCGCGACGACCTGCCCATCCGCATCATGACGCTCACCGAGTCCAAGCTGCTGTACCCCGACGTGCCGCACTCGTGGCTGTGCGACGGCAAGCTCTTGCACTTGACGGATCCCGCTCACACTGGCAACTATAAGCCTTTCCAGGTACATTTATGTCTGTTATAAATTATTTATTTGTTTTATGTACTGTAAACTATCGTTAGTCATCTTTGAAGATATCTGATTAAATGTTTTCTCTTATATTAATAATTTTATTTTGTCATTACAGGACCAGTGGAAACGTGGACAGCCTGTTCTAGTCTCAGATGTTTCAAACTTGTTAGACAAGAATCTGTGGTCGCCGGAGAGCTTCTCGCGAGATTTTGGCGATACACGAGTCGACTTAGTCAATTGCGCGTCCGGATTAGTGGTGCCCAATCAGCCCGCCAGAAAGTTCTGGGACGGGTTCGAACTCGCCGCGAAGAGACTGCGGGACGAGCGCGGCGCCCCCATGGTGCTCAAATTGAAAGACTGGCCCCCGGGCGAGGACTTCGCGGAGCTGCTCCCGACCCGCTTCGACGACCTGATGCGCGTGCTGCCGCTCGGCGAGTACACGTCGCGCAACGGCAAGCTGAACCTCGCCGCGCGGCTGCCCGAGTGCTTCGTGCGGCCCGACCTCGGGCCCAAGATGTACACGGCGTACGGCGGCGCGGGCGGCACCACCAACCTGCACCTGGACGTGAGCGACGCCGTGAACGTGATGGTGCACGCGAGCGCGCCGGCCGACGCGCCGGAGCGGGCGCGCGAGGCGGCGCGCGCGGCCGAGGACGCCGGCGTGGACGTGCTGTCGCGGCGCCGCGCGCGCCTCAAGCCGCCCGCCGCGCTCTGGCACATCTACGCCGCCAAGGACGCCGACAAGATCCGCGACTTCCTCGTGCGCGCCGAGGTGGAGCGCGGCGCCCGCCCGCGCGCGCAGCACGACCCCGTGCACGACCAGACCTGGTACCTGGACGCGGCGCTGCGCGAGCGCCTCTACCGCGAGTACGGCGTGGAGGGCTACGCCATCCTGCAGTGCCCGGGCGACGCCGTGTTCGTGCCGGCGGGCGCGCCGCACCAGGTGCGCAACCTGCTCGACTGCATCAAGGTGGCCGAGGACTTCGTGTCGCCCGAGAACGTGTCGCGCTGCTTCGAGCTGGCGCAGCAGTTCCGGCGGCTGTCGCGCCAGCACGCCAACAAGGAGGACAAGCTGCAGATAAAGAACATCGTCTATCACGCGGTGAAGGATTCCCTGTGCTGCCTGGAGGAGGCGCTCGCCGAAGCCAAGTGAAGACGAGTGAGCCTCTCGCATTTGATCTCAACTACGAACGTAACATTAATCGCTAAGTTCCGCATTTAAACGTAAGATTGGGAGCGAGTGTGATACGCGCTGTGCGCCGTTTCGTGTATAAGATGCCATTGTGGAGTGGATCGTGTGCCGGTGATGTGTGTAAATGTACTCGCAATGTGATGTAGTCCGACGGTCGCGATCGGAGATTGTGCAATGTAAATTAGTCTGAATATGGTGATATCGTTGAGATGTGGATATGTTTTATGTTCCTTAATCGAAATACAAATAAACTCTTCAGGTTATTTACAGCTTAATTGTAGCTATAGTGTTATGTATGTATTGTGTAAATTTTTAATTCGAATTCCATCGAGTACATATTAAGAAGTCTATACTTTTAAGTTATTATTGTATTGAAATAAATCGTATTCGCTCGAAGCATTGTACATTAAACCACGGCGTGTAGATAAGTTTCTCCTATATTAGATTTCTCAATTTGGTTGGTATGTTACGAAATGAATTATTAAACAAAATATGAGACAATTTCATTTTGTCCGTATTGCTGTATTAGGCGAAAGCAAGTTTTTTTTGTACTGTGTATATTATGTATGGTTATAAGTTGGAATAAAAAAAAAGATGTTTATATTAAAGGTAGTTTTCATTGCGTTACCTTTACAATAAGCTTTATTTGGAATTGTTGTATTTTTATTATGGAAACGTATTTTACTATGGAAAATTTTTCCTATACAGAATTTTGAACCCCAAAATTTTTGCTGTCTGTTATTAACAGACAGCAAAATACAATTAAGAAAACCAAAAGTAACATATTTCTAGTTCAGTGGGACAGGAGAACTACATGTGCTGTTCCTGTTAGAAACTATTTCACGTTTTAACACAAAAATAACTGCAAAGTAGAGCATGAAGAAAAACGGATTTCATTTTTAAACTCGATAGGGAGGCTAAGTGCCAGTAATATATACAACACTTAACAACATTAACTAAAAATGGAAGTTATAATAACTACTGTCCATAACTCTATACTCATATTTATAGTAGTGTAAAAAAAGTTTCATTCCTCGTTTTCCGTTTCGATCCTTTCATCATTCCACTGTTAGAATATGGGTCTCCCCTCATAATCTGAAGGTTAAGAGTCTGTCACTCTGGCCAATTAAGGGTTGGCAGACTACACACACCTTAGATTTTTTTTTATTAAAAGTTTCGTGGATATAGAATTTAATTTGGAATGTTTGACGATGTGTCGAAACAACAGCGTTGTGAAATATAAGTTTGCATCGCTAGACTTGTTTGCAATGCTAGGTATCGGTGCTTCGCTTTATAGACCATTATTTATTATTTTCGAATTTTGAACGTCTGGTTGATTTGTATATCATAAATATAAATAAATAAATAGATACCGAACCTGACATCAGTAATAATAACACAATATTGTGTTAACTATTCACATGCAGTGTTATTACAGTACGCTGTCGTTAATATTTGTAATAGCGCCATCTGTAATGATTTATAACAACTTATAGAATTTATACAACACTTATACTTTCGCTACTCAACGCTAGATGGCAATAAGACTGATAGCACATTATTCGGTAGACGGTGATTAAATATTAAGGGCAGTATGAAATTTAGAAATTGTAAATAATTTCTAATAAATAGGTATGTATGTATCAGATTATGTATGCGTAAAGAAAATCTATAAATTATTTTCTAAATTTTCATTGCCATTCCATAATGTATTCATTTATATTATGAAAATATGAAAGAAACTTCACAGTGGGGTAGAATGTAGAATTTCTATTATTTTTAGTCCCTTTAATGTTACCGTCGGGTTTGTCCTCCTTATAAAAAGTTATTACTAAATAAGGCCGTGAACTATTCTAGTAATGGCCAAATAGGCTTTTTAAGACAGAACATGAAACTGCTCTTCAAGCAAGCCATACGAGTCCGATTTCTAGGTATTTTTCCACTTTTTCATTATATTCTCAACATACATAAGTAGGTTTAAATAAAAGAAGCTTTTTTGCAGGTAAATAAGTTAATGGGATTCCTAATATGTGTGTACCACGCCAAATAATGGTGATTTTATGAAAATATGAACTGGTTAGAAAGATATTTTAAGAATTTATAAAACGAATTTAGAAGCATAACATAAGATTACATAATATGTATGATTCTATACAAAGAGTCTCGAAAAAATAATGTAAGAATTAATTAACGGATAAACTACTGTTTCTATCTAAATATCTAATAGTGTTGTTTAGTTTATCGGGTTAGCAAACATAATTATAACCCTGACGAATAAATGAAGTTATTTATTCTGATCAAAATAGAATAATTAGCTTTGTTAGCATAGTCTTGAACTCACAATTCCGTAATGCAACTTTTTATTTATGGCTTAAATATGTGAAGTGACATCATGGTCTATTATTTTTTTAAGAGTAAGCAAACTAGAAATAAGCTATGCAAAAATATTTTTTAAAGCTAATACGGTTATCGTCGAGAGTTGTGTGACGGGTCCCTCCCACCCGAAGGTAATATAAGAGGACCAGCTCCCCACACGGTGACCAGTTGACATTTAGTGAGCGGAGCGCGTAGTTTCTGAAGTAGGCAAGATGAAGTCGATAACGGTGGTTGTTTTTGGTAAGAAATATTTTATCTCTGTTTTATAACTTTAATATTTGAATTATGTAAACTTTTTTGATAGGTGACTGCACTAATTTTAATGACATATGGAATAATGGAAATTTAAAGAGTCTCCTGTACTACAATCATATTTATCAGTGTTTTGTGATCCATGAAAACATCTGGTATGTATATTGAGTTGATTTCAGGTCGATTAAAACCCACATCTAAAGTTCGTTATATAGTAACAGATTGACTATTAGATTTATTTAGATTTTGCCGTTGCTGATTTGTTTTTATATTCGACAACAGTAAGTACTATTTGTATGCCTTTGTTCTTTCACAGTGATTTTCATAATTTTTGAGTGTATAGTTTTGAATAATAAGTTAATTTATTCACGTAACACATTCTAAACAATTTAAAGGACTAGTTAAACTGACAGCTACCGGATAAAGTAACTTCTCTTCCTGCGTTTATCTGATCATCGTTTTACGACCTCAGCGGTCTTTGCTAAGGTCAGAGGCTCATGAGCACAATGAGACAATAAGGTTTAGTACATCTTGATATAGTTTATTAAAACGATGAGGTTTAAATTGAATTTTCCGTTTGTCGTTTACCACTCACTTAGTTCACGTACAATCATGAATATAAACGAATGGAAATAAGGAATAAGGAAACAACGGTCTGTTTATGTTACTCTATGCCCAGTAAAACTAGTTGAATATAATTATTAGAGCGAAGATGCAAAATGTAACTACTGGCACAGATTTACATACTGTACGTATGTCTTATTTAAAAAAATCATAGCCAAACTTCACTCAGTTATTTCAAATACACAATTATATACTCGAGATTAAAAGAAATAAACCACGAGAACCTGACAGTTAAAATTAACTCGAAAATTTTCTTATGTTTCATTTATAACACAAAACCAACATAACTTTCATTTTGTGTTAACATCAAGTACTTTTATGTGGAATAGGCACTGGTTACTTAAACAGCATTTCAGAAAATGGCATTATTTGAAACTATTATTATACTATTTGATGGTTCTTTCAGCTGCACTGCTGGTGGTGGTGGCCTGCAGGCCTGACAAGCCCGACCTGAAGCAGCTGAAGGCGGAAGCTGCCCGGAAGAAGGCTTGCATGCATGACTGCACCAGCGTCAAGTTTGAGCCAGTTTGCGCTGGCAAGCAGGGGGAAAAACCGAAGTCTTTCGGCAGCGAGTGCGTGATGAACAACTACAACTGCGAGCATAAAGACAGTGAGTAGAAATGCTTTGTGTCTTTATATTTCATTAACTAAACAAAGATATTATAACCGTTCGTGATGGATACTTGCATCACAGTCTGTTTTTATACCAATTGTATCTTTTGTTTTTATTTAAATGTCGTTAATCTAAAGGCTCTAAATCATTTCAACCAACATTTGATCGGTGACTTAGATGATTCGTATATAACAGAAACCGTAAGTTATAACATTCCAATGTTTTTTTATTTACCATTTTGTATCATAAATAAGAATCTGAAAGATATACTTAACATACATATATGGAAAATATTGTTTATTCGTTACTTTTAATGCCAATTGAGAACAGTCAGCTGTCACATAAACAAGATAAAATAGTTTGACCTCTTTCAACCGTAAAAAGATACTGTGACTGAACTTTATTTGAATTGTCTTTAATTTATATTTCATTACCTAGATGGCGTTGATATTTAAAAACTTTAGTCTTTTTCTTTTTGATTAATACATAAGTTAAATTATATTTTTATTTTCTGTATACGACGATATTCACGTTAATCTAGTAGGACACCGTCTTGCAACGTCTCATATCCATTATAATATTGTTGTGGAATGAGTCCTTTGGGACGCATTATGCCTTTGTTCTCAAATGCAAAATGAGTTATTAAAGACTAAATTTTAATACCTCGTCTGCCATCTCTGCTGTATTCTTTGAAAATATGCACTGTTCTCCCTGCTGGTTAACGGAACGAATAGCCGCAATAATTGTCCCTGTGAATTCGATATTTTATGTGAAAATTAATTGTTGTAATATAAATTTCATAGACTGCATGAAGGTGGCAAATAAATGTAATACATTTTTCTCAATAATACTAAGTTTTAGTGAGTATTATTAAGATAATGTCGGTAAAAGGCGTAACGAACCTGAACCTAGATATAGCTTTCTTTCCAGCCCTACCAAAGTTTCCTAAATCCCTTATAATTTAATGTAAGAAGGCTTTATGAGCGCACGTAGCGACGTCACTCGGTACAAAAATAAATGAATTTGTCTTTCTTTTCGCCGCTCATGTTATATGCTCTTAACACGTTCATCCGTTTCGGTGGCTGCGTATCTCTTGCTCCGAACACTCTCATACATTGGCTCGCTTCATTTTTAGGAGTATTTCAAGAACATATTTAAAAGCAGAAGGTATATTGAAGGTTATAAAAGTGTAATAAATAAAAAATAAAAAAAGGTTACATTACACCTTCATTTACTCGTGTGTCGTGTCTGTTATTATTATTCATATTTTCCTTAACGGATTTGGAAATTGACTTTGTTCCACGAATTCTATCATATTTTTATTAGGTTGTAAAATATAATTTTATCTTTTGACGGTTCCTAGGAGTTTCCTAAGCTTTTTTCCTAACCATAAGATTACACACCAAATTTCACACTCCTAAATTTTAAAATGTTGATGCTGTCTTTTCTTATTTGATCGACTTATGGCATACAGTTCCAATAAAAATTATACAATAGTTATTTCTAACCTTCATATGTTAACATTTCTTGTGCCTAGGCTCGGTACAGTTCAATTAGTCAGCCAGTTGGTTTAATATTTTATGAATTTTTTTCTACAACTGATTTTTAGATTTTCTAATCCACTGTGGAAATATTTACATAACTACACATATATTTACATTTAATATACAATTTTTGCAATCCTTTGATAATAATCACATTATATTGACATTTTTTTCGATTCTAAATTTGAATGTGACATGTTTGTAAAATGTGTTCATGTCGCATAGAAACACGGAAATGACGGTTACGGTTGTTCCAATTACTAGAAATTTCCATTCCATTGTGCCATTCCACGGTATTGTGTATATTTGGCTGGTAGAGCACCACGAAACCATGAATCACGCAACTCGTAAACAAGTTCATCAGAGCGTGATGTAATGTAATCGTAGGCCGCCATTGTGTTGGTGCGATTCTGCGCCGGTGAAAACCGGTCTCTGAGTCAGACTGCCGCGGACCTGGTTGCATTGCACCAATCTATTATAACCCCGATTACATACTGTATATCAACTGTACTGTGGTAAAACTACAATCTTCGAGTATGTCGGTATTCGGAGGCCACGTTAAAGAAGATTCTGTATATATCCTTTGTATGATATGGGGCAACGTCAGAGTTGATGCGATGTTAGAACCTTTTATCAAGTTTGTAACCTTAGCTATACAAGGTTTGTAACCTTAGAAAAAATAGATAGAAAGAAGGGAAAGGAATCGTAAGTGTAACTATGTCATTGATCAAATCTAATTTTTTTAATATAATATGTACATGTGATGGTTAATTTTGTTATGCAAAAACATTTTATTAAACTTCAGGGTGATGTAAGAATATGGAAATTTAAAACCTCGCTTAAATTATTACTAATGACAATTAAACTCTGTTAATCTTATCTCGATTAAAGATACTCGTATATTTAATTGCAGTAGAATAACTGTATACTAACAAGTGAAAAATATATAATTTGAATGTTTTTCAATTTCAGCGCTTCAGAAAATCAGCAAAGGCGAGTGTCCAGGGTCTGAAGGCATTCGCCTTTCTTAAACCGTTTATCCGCCTGGAAGAAGGTCATAAACATTTAAATACTATTTTCGTGTTTTATTAAATGGAGATTATTTTTTTGCCCATAACACGTATGCTTTTGTTACAACATTTTTGTTTTTCATAATGTTTTACGGCAACTGTTATTTAAATGTTTTGAATTAACAAGATATGCTTTTTGTTTTGAATAATATGTTACTCACTTTTTAATTTTTTTCAAAGGATTTTGTTCTTATAATAAATTGTAAACCTTATCTCTTGTTTTTTTTATTACGTACAAATACATACATTAATGTATAATTATAATGTTTTTTGTTTAATTTTAGTTTTTATAACCAATCGTATAAAAATGAGTTCGTGTAACTATATGATAAATAGTGAATTAATATCGAAATTATAAGATGCTGGGATTCCGATAAAATTTATTAAGCATCTGAAACGGCACAAGTAAATCAGATAATTATACAAGATAGCCAATTTATTTATCGTTATAATGTCATACTCATTATCGATAGTTAAACTAGATCGTGTTTATACGCCGATGAGACGTAAACAAGCAAAAAGGGGTCAACTGCTGCGCGGATCCCCGACGACATTCTCGAAGACGGCTTGGCGCCGATAAAATTGAGGTTAGCCTGTGATTTATAACTCGACAAGATTAAAGACACAATAAAATCCTTATGTATGTACGTACGTATGTGTTATGTGTATTATTGTTATATTACCACGTTCGGTCTTGTACGGAGTAGGCAGAGAGCATCAATGCCAAATATGTATGTCTGTTCTTAGGATTCTTGGAGGATCTTTTGAGCTGTTGCACTTCAATTAATTTTCAGTTAAAAAGGAGTGCACAACAATAATAACGCATTAAATGAAAATGTGGCGCTTTATTGAAGAATGAAAGCCTTAGGTTACATAAAGAATTAGCTACGGTCGGGTTCACAGTGTGCTCATAAGTGTTCGTACTTCGTACAATAAATACCGTAAGACCTTAATTAATTATGATCTTATTTTTATGATTAGTACTAAAAATAGTATTTCCGGATCTGGAAAATATTTTGAAAAATTTAGGAACGTTTATACCGATCATAATATATTTTAGAACATTTACAGGTACATCGTATAATTCGTTTTTAAAGCCAATAATTATACTTTAGATAATTTTACATCCAATATACATTTTATTTAAAGTAATAATTAATAATAGAAATGTTATGAAAAAGATTATTTCGTACAATAATTGTTTGTTATATATTATGAAACTTAAATGATTATTATACATGATAAAGTCTCCACATCATTCTTTTTAATTACGTCGTTGTTTTTTATTTATTTTACATATGACGATATTATCGTTGAAAATAAGTTTTGTTAGTAATCTCTCGGTTTTGTGCCTCGAACAGCTGATCGTACATTTTGAGTTGAATTAGGGTTATGAGTTATATTACAGTAGGTACGTTAATTTGTTAAATTAATCGATGCAGTACGCACTAGTTATAAAAAATACGACTAAAAAGAAAGGTTAAGATAAGTTTAAGATAGAACTAAGTTACGGAATGAAGCTTGTGTTGTATCATTCGCACGCGTCTGTAAACTGGTCAGCATTCTCCCAGGCTCGTGATGGCGTAGTCTGGAAATCAATATAATTAAAAATAAACACATCTTAAATACATATACGTACATCTTAATTAAATAGTGATAGTGCTTAGCATGTGGCTTCTAACTCCAGAGTTCTGGGATCAAATTATGGCGTACACCTCTTCAAAATCTATAAGGGATTGTAAGTATTTAGTATCGCGAAGATAATTTCAGACTGTAGATATCTCCATATTATTTTCAAATTTAAGTTATGTGACAAATTCTTATAAGCGTCTGCATGTTTTGGAGGCAACCCTAAGTATTCTTCTCTGATACTAGGCAGCAGCAGTTAGATCTGGACGGAGGCCTTGGATACTTTAGTCTTAAACAATGACGTCGGCCCTCTGGCATAGACAATGGCTCGCAGTCGTTATTCCATGTCTGAAGTATTGTATGAATAAGAGCACCCAGATTTTTAACTTGTAACAAGTAATGATCATAACTGAAAATACCTAATATCAGACCTGTATCTCCCCAAAGATGTGATATTGTACTCATTCTCCAAAATGTTTCATTTGTTCCGTGAATGTCCCATAATGAAATAATGGATGTATCAAGTACAACGCGCACAAATCTAGACTCCGAATAAGGTACCTACCACTGGGAATTTGAAATTAGAAAAACCCAAATTATGTAACTCAACTCGGCGATCGAACTCGGGACGACTCAATCGACAGCGGCGCTTGCGACCATTCGACCAATGAGTCATTGAACTAAATCAACATGACTGAATGTAACATAAAATGAGGAACAAAGTTATAAAACAGTACTTAAACTCGCGAACAGGATACATTATTGTACACACAATAATCACATAATTAAGTGTTTCTATATTTACGAGATAGTTTCTAAGAATAGGGATCGTGAAGCTGTCGCAGCCACGACCGAGTTATTTCGAGAGGATCGATAAACATAATTTGTGTTTATGCTATCGGGACACGCCGGTTATTCTATTTCTGGATGTAATGGTTATTTAACGGGCTGGCTCTTTCCGTCCAAGAATAATTTTGCAATTAGACATACATAATAACTGTTCGATTCCCATTTTGGTTTCGAATTTAATTTTTTTTTTCACCCATTACAATTCCACTGCTGGAATACGGGTCTCCTCTCATATTGAGAGGGTTAAGGCCATAGTCTGCGACGCTGGCCAAGTGCGGGTTGGCAGACCAGACCTCCTTTCCATACATGGATGAATTTTCATAAACTAATCATAGAGTTCATTAGCCCTTCTTAAGCCTTCCCTCAATTTTTTAAAATTAAAGATCATGTTAATACTGCTCGTTGAAGTCTCTTCAATGCAATGCGGAGTTAAACATATTCTCGAAGTCAGTTTCAGTTAAGTCATCTAGCGACTGACGCGACTTCTGAATATCAGTTGATCCTGTCTGCTCCCTATTCCATATCCTATTCCCTTTGCAACTTCAACAACATCTGTAGTAAAATTTTGAATCTGTATAGATTCTTTATCATTTCCAACAGTCAGTACCGACCGTTAATAAAACGACGCGTTGATAAAAGACATCTTTTTGTGTTTTTAACCGCGAATAGAGGAACAGCGAATATTGAAAACGCTAATAAGGAAACCGTGAATGAGGTCCTTTTACTGTATTATATAAAAAAACATTAACATTGCGATGTAAATCACTTGGCACTTCATTATCATTTAGGAAAATTGGACAATCAAAATACGCTGGTCTGAAAGAGCCCATAAACATACATTTTAATCAACCATAATTAATTCTTAGCGGTTTGCCAACATTAATTACATAACAATATACATATTAACTGACGACCCATCAAATGAACACGCCGTCCCTTCACAAATAAAGGCAATCCCAACGTACCTTAAGGCCGTGCAGTTCGTTCTGCGTGAGGTGCACATGGTCCTTCTGCGGGGTGGCGGCGGGCGGCGCGGGGGCGGCGGCGGCGGCGGCGGCGGGCGGCGGCGCGGGCGGCGCGGGCGGCGGCGCCTGGCCGTCGGGCGCGAGGTGCGAGCGGCCCAGCAGCGCCGACACGTAGCGGTCGAGCACGTACCACAGCATCTCCGTGAAGAACGGGTAGCGGAACTTTTGCGGCACCTGCGCGTCCACAATGTTACTATATGTTATGCTAAACATATTCACTTCTGTTTCTGAATCATTTGAAAGAAAGGGGAAAATTAACGTCCAAAGAGCTTGGTGTTCTAAACTTGGACGGTGGACGTGGAGGTAAATGGTGTTTCTCGCACCGTCTACGCTGCTGCTGAGTATTAATACATTGAAATTTATAATGATTTATGGGAACCAACCTTGGTAATATCTTCAACCTGCGCTATCTTGAGCTGCTTTTCGATGCCGAACTGATGTAGGAAGTTGCCACCGAAGACCAGGGAGTCGCTGGGTGTGTATACCGCGTGAATCCAACCCGTCGGAATGAAGAATGTATATCCGGCTTGCAGCTGCAATTATTGTCACGTTAATTACATATTTAACCTAACAAAAACGTAACATCACGCCTCTGATCCCCGAAGAGGAAGGCAGAGAAATGTAGTACACTCCCACCTTTCACTAGTTACCTTTACGTCCCACAATGGAATAGGTGGTGAGCCTATTACCATACAAAGGGCACAGACCCATTGAATATTTATTTTAATATTATTAGTTTAAAATAAATTAGTATTTTGGATTACATGACCGTTTTTTGTAGTCATGTCCCAAGATATTTATTAGGTTATTTATTCATTATTTCGCGCTATACAAATACGGCGTTTTGACGTCATCACATAAGTGTTACGTTGTCGTGCATGGGTTATACATGTATCTAGAACCTCTGGATAAATTATTATAGGTATAGACTTATAGAGTATAGATTTGCGAAAGGCTGCAGGCAGATGCTGGATGCGACAAGCCGAGGACAGAGCGCGATGGCGCTCATTGGGGGACGCCTATGTCCAGCAGTGGACTGAGACAGGCTGGTGATGATGATGATGTTAAAAAATAAAAAAACCTTGGTATCAATTAAAAAAACAAATTGAAAGTCTGTTTACATTAATAAAAAGTAAAATAACAAGTGACTGTAAATATGTATAAACAAAACTCATTGTTGCCGACGCCGAACGTTACACAAAACTGTTTTAAATTTGGAACAATGACATTCTTTTATAGTTTGTACAACGGAAAGCAATAATTTTATTTCTAAAAGAATCATATCAGTGTTACCTGTGTGAAACAAAATATAGTTAAACATTTTGTTTATCCAAGATAAAGCGACTATAAAAAATTTTACAGGTACGAACACTGACTATACTATGTACTGACATAATTCAAAAAGCAAAAAATATAAAAAAATAGTGATAGAAAACTCAGAGTATGTATTTAACAGTCATATCTGAGATCTATTAAAGACGTGTTACCATCTCTGCTTACCTACAATAGGTATATATCGACAAAAAATAGCCTATAGGCCAACACAGTTGTATTGGTGCCTTCCTAATAGATTCCTGGATAGGGTTTCAAAATCGTATAAAAAAAGTCAAGCTAAAAACCAGGTCCCTTCCGGAGTAAACACGTAACACAGAATGCCATATATATTAGCTCTACCCTTCCAGACGTTACGGACGCCTTTATCCACATACATCAGTCTAATCATAAACGTATAATTACATAATATCATTCATATTATATCAATTTTTATTATTCAATAATAAGGTCATACTCGTTTAATCTACACATTAATATACCCTTTACATGCCCCCTTCCCCTACTTAAAGTGGACGGAAACAATAAAAGCACTTACATGAACTCTAATACACTTCTCGACGGTGTCTCCAAAGAACACATCAGACTGCTTGCCAGACAGCACCCACCTCTCGTACAGCTGCAGATTTTTCTCCGTGGGGGGAATCAACCAGAACACTTTGGCGCCTGGGAGAGAGAATAAACATGAAATATTGAATGTCATGAAATATTGCTTTTTACACTGTTGTAACGTAAAAGATACGCCCGAGTCACTACTTAGTAAGAAAATGTAAGTCAATGACGATAAAACCAAAATGTCATTTCATAACAGATGTAATAAAAATCGAATTATATTGTTTTCATGAGTTTTACAGACCACAGATGCTAAAACTTAAGGCAATCTTCAATAGGCATTCATCATTCAATGTACACACAATACACACACTCATATATAACAATTTATATAGGTATAGACGTATTCTGGACTGGAGACCGCGAATTGGCAAACGTAGTGTAAGGACGCCCCCCAGCTAGGTGGAATGACGACGTACGCAAAGTGGCTGGCAGTGGTTGGATGCGAGGAGCTGAAGACCGAGCTCAGTGGCATGCCATTAGAGAGGCCTATGTCCAGCAGTGGACAGGAATAGACTGATGATGATAATGATGATGAAAGATATTTATAAATCTCAAATTGCAACAACAACATTTCTCGGTGTTAAATTTTAAAAAAGACACGTACATTTAACTTATTAAGTCAACAAATCGCATCACAAAGAAAAAAATTTCAACAATTATCACAATCACCTCGCAAGATGTGGTACCAGACGGAGGTGCCGCCGAAGTCAATGTGGAAGTCAGTATAGCAGCCCTTGACCGACATGAGGCAGTACTTCTGCACCTTGGGGTACATCATGTCGTCCAGGGCGTTGGTCGACTCCGTCTGAAACAAGCGCCATCATCATTATCAACCCTTTTAGGGTAGAGAAGGGTTAAGGTAAAAGTTTGTCATTTTCATTTAATCATACCAAGCTCCTTATGGGATAGACAGAAAGCAACAAGTGCCCCATATCTCTATCCTTACAGAATGTAAATGTTAAATTCGAATTTAAAAAACGAAAATTAAAAATCAGCACAAAATTATTTCCTTACCTCGATCATACGAATTATTTGGAATTATTATTATTTTATATGTATATCTATTATTATTTGAGCGCAGAAAATACATACGGAAAATACATAAATTAAGCATCAAACAAAATCTACTAGAGTAGAAAATTCCCATTAAATTGATTCTAAACAAAGAGCTATGATTTTAAATACGACCCAGATATGACGAATGGCGTATATACGTCGACCCGTGGAGGTGGCTCCGCGGGCAAGAGTTGCGGTCGTGGACTAGCGGTTAGGGTTTGAAGGTCAGCATTTAACTCGGAACTGTTCGATTTGTACTTATCAAACGACATGTAACTAAATATATGTCTCAAAGATAATTGTAAAATAGATTAACATGAGAAATGATTTTATCTAACATCTACCGATATCCGATATTTAATGTTTATGAGATAAACAGCGAGAATGAAACTAAGTACGGCCATTTTGTATGAAAAAGATTTTTCATTCGAGAGCTTTCCTCGTCGCTATGGCGACTGAAAGCTAGAGGCTAGAGTTATGGAAATATTTATCTTTGGAATCTTTAACACAATTATGTCTCATTATGTTATTGAAATAGTATTTTGTACATAAAAACTATCTATAATTTTAATTTTTTGATCCTTATATCATTCATCTTCTGAAGCATGGCTCTTCTCTCAAAATGAGAACGTTAAGGCAATAGTTGCCACGCTTACCAAGCGCGGGTTGACAGCTGTATTATATAATCATACATAATACCTATTAATAAGTTGGTAAGTTTAAATATCACTTGCTATCATCTTAGAAAAAAATTTCTAAGGTGTGTGAAGTCTGCCAACCCGCACTTGGCC
>DWDT01000153.1:0-26458 GCA_018245595.1 Microceris scylla
ATACGAATACGTATAAATATAAGTTCGAAAAATATATTTTTGGTGCGATAAGTAAAATCTATATATATAAAAATGAACGTTTGTCTGTATGAACTCAAAAACTACTGTACCGATTATTATGAAAATTGGTATATGTATTTGTATGTTGGCGTAGCAACGCGCGCCGGGTACAGCTAGTAACTAATAAACAATATTAATAAATGTTATAACTATTACATCGCCATGCCGGTTCCCTTATAAGGTAGGCAGAGAGCTCCGAGTGGTCACTATAGGTATCTTTATAAAATTTATATACATCTTTTATACTCATAACTCTTTTAATAAACGCACCTGTCTCTCTTGCTTGCGAGTATCTGATCGATTTTGGGAAGATACGTGTGAGAAATGCCATGCCAAAACATAGGCATATTCCAAAATTGAACGTTTTCAATATAATCTATTTATCTCACATTATTACAAGTACCTCCCAATGGAGCCTCCATTGATATTTTACGAATCATCAAAAGCGATACAAAATAAATTAATATAATACTCCTCTCAGTCGCCACATCAAAAGAAACAACCGAAACGTTTGTGGTCCATTTATTTACTAGTGATTCGTTACGGCCTGGGCGGATACTTGCTCTGATGATAAATTGTAAACAGTCATTCATTTTTCTTTTTCTTACCCAAATACCTACCTGTACTTAGTAATTTGAGTCATAATCATATTCCCAGTAGGATCCTATTCCCTGTTCCTAGTTGTAAACTGATAGCCAAGTTAAACTGGAATAGGGATTCCAATTTTGTCTCTTCGTGAGCTTAAAATAAAGCACCAATCTTACCTAAGAGATTTTGTATGACATAGCGGATTGACAGATGATCTTTGTTTCGTAATTCAACTCAGTAAATATTTTTATTCACTAATTTTTAAATTATTCTCATGATGTTTTATCAATTTACCGATTTCATTAAGCAGATGTATGATAAAGAAAGACAAAATTAACGTAGTTAAATATAACAACCATTGATTAGGAGGGAAAATAAACGCTAAATTGCACTTATTTATTGGGTCGCGACGATCAATCATGGCGGCCAAGTCATCAGCCAGTTCAAATGTCAAACGAACCTAGGGTGGCGATAAAAAGAAGAAAAAATTTTGTTGCCATTATTAAAAAAATGACTGTGACTTTATTTCCATTGTCGATTGTCGATTTAGGATTATTAACTGACTTGCATTATTTTTTGTGTTTTAATATTGATAGATTGGTTTTTTGAGTAGGTGTCTTTTGATATTGTTATGCGTGTGCATTGCCACCGAAGTGCCGATTATAATATCGGTGAGAATGGAACCAAAACAGCGCAAAACAACAGTCATCGGAGCCCGAACACACTGAGTGAAACGTATTGTCTGAATGTTACATCAGGCGATGTTGATTGAACCGATTCATCGGCTATTGAGTCTTTTTGTTCCATAAAATAAATTACTTTTAGCAATAAGACGTCTTCATCGGCCATCGCGATTGGCTATTAGTTTTTAAAACTTTACAAAAAACATTGCTGTTCACACGTACATCGCTATACTATTATTAATTTATTTCTTTATTTATTAAAAAATATTTAGTCAAAAACGTTGTATCTATAAAACTGTAAGACGTCTTTCCATGCTAAGTGTCGGTTGCTTTTAATTATACGTAATTAGAAGATACCAGACGTATATACTTGTATTATACGTAAATATAATATCTTTTATGTCCTGTCTGATAAACGTTTATTTCATGAAATTATAATAAATATCAATCTTTACAGTATTAACAAGACATGATTAATTCTCAATACATGCCTAATTCATATTCTCTATGGTTTTGTACATACATCCAATTTAATTTGATGAAATTGACTCGGTTTTATGATTTCGTTTGCGTGATCTTGCCCAGTAATAATCGAATGAATTCGTCCATTGGGATAGGGGAATTCTATATCGTAATAACTCAATATTAATAGACCCAATTTATATGTACCTTTAATATTTTTGATGAAAGCAACGTATGATTAATAATAAATCTGAATGTGAAACGTGTTGAGTCAAATACGCGAGCGGTTGAGGTTGTGAATTATATTACGAGTGTATATCATTGGAACAATAATAATCAATAATACAAATTGAGAGTATGCGGCGTAGAAATGCAATGCCGCGAATGCAAACACGATTCGGATCGCGTGCAGGCGCACAATATCATCGGAGTCAAACCGTTCCACGCTACCCCGTATTTTAACAACTGTCCTAATACATCTTGCAATGTTGTTTTTAACTGTTTTTGCCACATTATTGTTTGTACTTTTTGGAATGTTTACTTTTAATTTTTGTAGATAGATTTTTTTATTACAATCTATATTAGGTATCACAGATTATTTTTAACTGTCGACGGACTTAAAGAGTTTCGAACATTGTTTCGGTATTTTCGTTTTTTTTCTGTCATATGGTTATGTATAATTTTATGTGCATGTAAATTTATCTGTGTCGAAAAGCTATGCTGAAAAGCCAAAATTTTTTGAAATTTAAAGTTTTCAACGAATTGGACGGATTTTTTTCTTCATTTCAGGTGCCTGTCAATGAAAGCGCCAGACAGGTATGTCGCTAGTCGCACGCGTGTTCTGTTCGTTCGGCCGGATTCGGTTACGTTCGGATACGTTCGGGCGGGCCCGGCCGGTGGGCCGCTAGGCACGGGCCAAAGGGGTAGCTTGGAAGACCACACGACACACCCGCGACGCAGGACTTAGCACAGTATTATTTTCCATCAAAATTGCTTTTTAATGTGTGTTATTTTTGATTGTTTTATGGATTTTTTCGCAAGTTCCATTTATAGTTCATTAAGGTATGCCATTTTTCACCTATGATTGGAACTAGAATGTAATCGATCCCATTTTTCACTTTTCTTTTTTTATTTGATTGCTTGATTGGCCAGTTCAGTCTTCTTAAATCCAAGTGCACATGTCTGTCTCGGTGGTGTGATTTTTGTTTATGTACTGTAAATGGAATTACTGTGGGTGACATGTTAGTTGTCGTAATTTTGCTTCCAGGTTACACCCTTTTTAAATTTTGTTCAAAATGAAAATTCTCAGTTAATCACAGATAAATTTACAAATATTATCCATTTAGTAAAAAAATTCTATATATATATTATGCATTTTTACGTTCAGTTTTGTAAGCATGATTGTGTGTTTTTATTTTTAAGTATATAGTGTTTGTTCAATGTTATGTCACTCGGTAAGTATTTTGAAATAATTTACCAAGTACCGCTCTAATGGGAATGATGCGAATATTATTGTTAATATCGAAGTAATTTTAAAGCTTTCTCATGCATGGCCATTAACGATAGCCTAAAATGATCCCATGACAAATTCGTGAGCATCATCATCAAATCGTAAAGGATTTAACGCCTCCGTTGGCACGCTTCTTTTGTTGGCCTCATAAAGCCGGCCATTAACATGTTTGATAAAACGTTAGTCGTACAAAAAGAGACGGCGAAGCTACTGTGGACTCCCCACTGAGAGATCTCATTGAAGAATGATGCCGTGCTGTGGTTGTACATGATGAACACAAAAAGTTTTTTTGTGAACTTTGCAATATACTGAGTGGCCTTATTTGACCGGGAACAATACTGTTTTCCATGGTTGTAGGTAGCTGCATGCAATTGTTACAGATATTACACTTTTGATGGGTGCTTCAAATAATAATAAGTAGGTACTACAACATTTGGCTTCACGTTGTTGAGAGATCAGTATTATTAAATATTATTACTGAACAAATGAATACAGAATTAATTTATTGACATACAATCGATATATGCTAAAGTCCTAATGTAAGATAGACAGATGCTCTAATCCTTTAAAACGCCGGCAAACAAAGCGGCGAATGAGATATTATTATCTAAGTGAATTTGAATCCCAACCATCTATATCAGAGCTTATAATAAAGCCTAATTTAAATATTCCTTAAATGAATTATTATAGTACAGACTTTTGTATATTGTTGATTTTCTTTTATGACTAATTGAATGATTTCTCTTAGAATAAAATAAATGTTCCAACGTTGTTTTCTAAGATTAATATTAAAGTAGATATAAACATTAAGCAAGATAAACGTATTCGGCAAAGCAAACGCGATCCCAACAAAGGACTGGGTAACACCTTTAAACTAACAAAGGTTTAATACAAATAAACAGTAAATCGTTAACTCTTTGACCGTCCGCGGGTAATTTTCACTCGGAAAAGGGAATGGAAATGATTTCCTAAAGGGTGCCGACACCCCCGGTCCCGTGGTTCCGACGCTGGTATTATTTTTGAATCCGCTTCTATACGAATAATATGTAAAATTAAGTTGGAACACTACCAGCAATTTTATCACTCTTTCCTCTACCTTACTAAGAAAGTTAATAACTTAATATTCGTATTGTCGATGTAACTAGTTTATCTATAAATAATTTACAGATTTAAAACGATACAGTTTATGTACTTATATGGCACTTTTTCATAGTTTAATTATCATGATGTATTTTAACGGATTACCTTAATTTTATATTACATATCAAAAGGATTTTGTTTCAATAATCATTTACGCGACTCCTTATTTAGATAGAGACACGTAATTAACAATGTAAAACATTTTTAAAGTACAATACGAACATTTCATTCGAAACAAAGTAGAACGCTTTAATAATTGCCCTCCTGTTTAGATGGGGTGTAAAGCGAGAAATCGTTGAAGGTGTCCAGCCATTTGGTTCACTGCCACAATCCCTCTGATCTCTGTAATATCTAGTTACGAACAAAAGTTTGTAACATATCTCATATTTAGTATAAATATACTGTCATACTTGTGTATGATCACTTTTGAATATTAAGTGAAATCTTTATAAAATTCTCTTTATATTACATACGTATAAATAAACATAAAGAGAATTTTTCTGTCGCTTGTTAAAAATATGAATCGCTTAGGGTATAACATTTTCTATAGTTACAACTTTACGTATAGACGCACTGTAGAAAGCTCATACTTTTACATAATATCTAGGGAACTATATATAGATAATATGGTAAATAAAAAAAACATTATTTGTCTATGTCTATACTGTCTATGTCAGAGAAAATAATCTCTATCAAACAGTAAACGATTAAGTTTCTATAGAATGTCAAGTCCAAAATTGTCCGGACACTAGAGAAATTGTATATCTAATAAATGTTTAAATGCCAGAACTAGTAGAATACACAAATCTATAAACCATGAGATTTGTTGACAAGTATTCAAACTGGTATTCTCTCTTATAAATGCAATTTACTTAATGATATTCTTCACTGAGAAATTCTGAGTAGCACAACCTATAAAATTGCTATCCGAATGATGAAGTATCATCGGATTGAAAAAAATAGTAGAATCTAGTATGTACAGTGAGAAGTATGTCGTATACGAATGCGTCAAGCGAGGGATCCTGCCAATTAAGACATGAATGGCCGGTGCGTTGGTCTGGCCACTCGCCGCACTCACCCAGATGCGCGCGGAGGCGTTATGAGAAGCGGAACGTGAACTTTCCCTCTCATCACGATGCCCCAACTACGTTATGTAATTCCGACCAGCCCTGTTACAGCCCTGTCAAGTACCCAGTGGCCGTCCCTGAGTGATATTTGCTGAGGCTACTCAATCTTTGCAAATTGTAGGTACTTACATACATATGTGAAAATAGTTAAAAATTAATGTGGGCAGAGCGGACTTCATACTGTCAATGACTATTTGTTACTTGATAGTTGCAAAAAAATGAACAAGAATAATGAAAACAAAAATGTAACATCACGCCTGTAATCCCCGAAGGGGTAGGCAGAGGAGTGTCAAAGAGGTGGTTTAACAAGAATAATCTAGTATATTAAATTTAAGTTACAAAGGTAAACGAGAATAATGATTATGATGATTATAATCATGTAAGCGAGAAATCTAGATAGAATCTAGATAGAATGAACTTTTAATTTAATCAAGTGCATTTATCATCGATACTAATTATGAAGGAGAATGTATAAAGCTCTCAATTCAGTTAAGTATCGACAATCGCTTTGGCAGAATTTAAATAATTTTTTTTGTAGAAGGGCAACTTATTATATGATTCGAAACTCGCCAGAACAAGCTGGAAAAGTACTATAGTACCTTAGAATAAGAAACCATACGATTAGAGCTTTCCAGAGCCTTAGATGTTTGTGTATATATAAACATTTTTTGCACATTATTAAGAATAACTATAAAAATTAATAAAGGAACTGAACTTAGCATGTAGCTTACTTCCGATTTTCAATATTGTAACAGTTTTTTTCATTTAATTATTTTCTTAATAATCTCAATACAAATTAGTTACAGGAAATTTTATTATAAAATACTGTTACGCTTATGGATACAGTAACAGTTTTAATAAATCACCGCCATAAATATACAATACAGCAAGCTCAGAATCTCAGTACGAACTCTCTCACATTTGTATCAGAGTCAATTCAGTCGATACGAGTACATATTTCAAAGCATCTAAGACAAATGAATCTATAAAATTAATTGGACAAGTAATCGAAAACTCAGAAAGAATTTCTTCATCTCTGCTGTGGGGGAACAGGAAACAAATGATGGGCGGACATTGAATAATTCGATTTCCTTATTTGCACCAATCAATATATTTAAGGGAATTCGATACCGTGGCAAGACCCTCGGCTGCGGCTTCGTCTTTTAACATTTAAAATTGTTATTTAAAAGCCTTCAACAGATAGATAATTTTACATTTTCGAAAAAAATTTACATAATGAGCCGTAATTATACAAGTAACTAAATAAACCGACATGTTTTTGAAATAATGCATTCCAAAGTCGAAAAAGACTTGTATAAACTATTTTACACCAGTGTCCACTTATGTACATATGTATGTACCTATAACTGCAGCAATGTTACCAATAACAGGCATTAGTTTACCAAATTGCGGTAGCTGGGATTAGGGAAATTCAAACCGGTACGTAAACTCAGGTGCAACGGTGTAATAACTAACTTTTAAATGATCCCCAAACAGTTAAAGGGTTTGAGTACCGAGCGGGCGCGCGTCGGTCGCAGACGGCATATTACTAGATATAATTGCATTTGCTACCGACCTCACTGACGTTTCCTCCAGCGATGCTACGGATCTTATAGACAATTGAGTTACTAACATAAACCACCCTCTGGAATAAGTTGCCGTTGATGAGAATATTCGCAACTTGATTGACTTCTTTAACGACTTCAAAAGCTGTCCTTGACTCATCCTAATACATTTCCTCGTCTCGAGAATTGTGCCAGGAATGTTATTTAACTTTGAACTCAACAAACCTATCACTGTATCTGATTAATTAGGAAAAATATTTCGCTAAAAATAAGCTTATATTAAATTTTGTCAGTAATTCGGTCGGGTACTTATTTAATTCCGGATATAAAATTTCTGTGATTGAGCCCCGGCGGGAGGAGTTGAGGGGCGTGAATTCCAACAAAATTAGCACCAGGGGTCGAAATAAAAAAAGCGAAGGAAAAATTTAATGAACAGGAAAATGCTCCTTTTTGCAGCTATTCCATCTATTTATCTACATCGGGATGCCCATTACCTTGCTAAGAGAAAAGTTTACATTTTTAATTTAATGATTCCACTTTGTGGAAGTTGGGCGGGTTTCGGCGAGATCTTAATTTGGGGATTTCTGAGGCGTCTCGTTTTGTAAATATTATTCCTTTAATAAGACCTCATGTCGAGGGGGTGGCTGCTGAAGTCCGTGATTACGACTTTCCTTGTGAGTTTCATTTTGGACCTCATCATGTTGATTGGCGCTAATGAAATTTTTCTTACTCTATGCTATTTTCTTGTTTCTGACAGACTAATTTTCTGAAGACCCGAGACATTTCACGTTACGTCATCAACACACCCTGTAAACATTGCCATTGGAGGCAATTTCACGACAGCTGAGCCGGTGTTTCTGTCGTCTTCATTAATTTTTTCACTTTTGTTAATGCAATTTCTTATTTTATCTCTTTGACGAAGCTGAAGTGCGCGTCCCATCTGTAACCAAATTTCTAAATCGTCGAGTCCCAGCTGCGTTTGTATGGGCGATGACGTTTCGCTTTTAGCGGCTGTTTTAAAATTGAATATTTGATGCCGCATTCCCTTATGACGAATCCGCGGTGAGTGGTAAGAGCCAATTCTGCGGTAAATTATTTTTTGAATGGCTCTCTTAACGACTGCGTCCATTATCACATGATCCTGAGCGCGGTTAGGGTGCGTTACATAGCGCTAGGTTTAGATGTTAGGCTCTTTATAAACCCTTATTATTTACAGTGAAGCGACAATAAGAAAACTTATGAATGTGATAAATTTTTATAATCAAATGTGGATTTTTCATAAAGTAATATATTGATATCAATACAAATATAAATATATTCTCGTTATCGAACAACTGTACGGCACTCGAAGGTTCCCATTATAAACGCAAATGGTTACAGCTTAGTTCCTTTCTAATTACACTGATAAGCGACTTCAATAACGGTTACTTTATCACGTTCGTACGTTTGGAATCTAATTGGAATTTCGCATGTTGATATGTGGACTCTCCATTGGTCGTTATTATGTTTGCTTTCTGATATTGATGTTTGTAATTCGAAGAGAAAAATAGGGCCGCGCATTTGCCACCGCATTGACAAGTGTTATTGATTGTTTTCGACCAATAATATATTTGCCTTAATGTGCATTCAGACGATATTAAAATGTTAATGTTGCTATCAATGATGATTTTATTATTACGGCAACACCTGCCCGTTGGCCAGTTAGCTCGACGGTTCACGTAAGAACTGTTCGCTTGATATTAATTAGCCGATGCGAGATTCGTTCCAATTTGTCTATATTATGGTCATATTAATATATCGGGGTGCCAAATTTACATTTAAACGTTTATGACAGAAACGTTATTTAGTAAATTACAGTTATTTTAATAGAAATTATATCTAGCGTTTTTTGTCGGGTGGTCGGTGAGGGTCGATTTTTTACGAAAGCATCTGTTGTGTGCATCGTATGAGTTTTTGTTATTTTAAAAGGAGACATGATGGATCAGTTTCAACACGTATATGTCGGTCCCTTTGTTGCATGCTTTATGGCTTTGTAATGCGTTTCTTTGTTTGTTCAGTGCGTGTTACAGGCGCTACCGAAGTTTTTTGAAAAATTTTAGTTAGTTCACTCTCATTCTTTAATTTACAATTGTATTATTTAAATATTTAATTTACATTTCCAATTGCCTATTGTAATTTATATTATAGTCATATTTATGATTGTATTTTATGAAATAGGTAATTTAATTTTATTTTCGTACTTATCACAGCATAAATATCGTTACAAGTAATAATAAAACTAAACACGCAATAAATAGAACAGATAAAAAATTCTACTTTTTATCAACCATAAAGTATCTGAATCTAATCCAGATTAAATAACAAAACATTCCGGCTTCGCATTCAAAGGCGCCACTGCATGGCGGAGGCAAAAAGTAAAGAACTCGTGTCATTAAGAAAAACTTTTGTGTAAGTGTGGGAGTGACTTAAGATTTTAAGAGCACGTCCTTTAAAAACCACCGTTGCGTGTTTTTAAAATAGGATTTGTAGACTAGTGTGTTAGCTGGATGGGTCTTATCTTCTTACAAAAAATCTGTTTATCTCGCTGATTCCTTTCAAATGGTATTACCGCGACACATGTTGCCATTACTTAACATTACATTCACGCTACAGAAATTAGCAGCTTTAAACTTTTTGTCAATATCAATGTCCTTTAATTTTTTTAAGCATTCTAAGGTGGTTTATCGCAGAGATAAAGGATATAAGAAATAATAATTATAAAGTACAAAATGTACATAGTTTTATATTTAATTAGTAAACTTATCATGTACGTATAATTGAATATTGGTCAGTTGTAAAATAAGATTTAAATATGCTTAATATCAATTTATTATCAGTAAACAAGTTAATGATACGTAGAAACTAACATTAATATGCCAATGGATCAGAAATAAATAAATAATAATAAAATAAAAGGTCATCGCCCTGGTTCGCTTCTCAGTTAAAGAACAAAAGAATAACTCGTATGGTGTGTAGCTTACTTTTTCTGCAAAAATAAAGTTGTGTAACTTAAAAATACGGTATAGTCATTAAAATAACTTTTGTCATCAGTACAAAAAAATCTCCATTTAATAAAAATATCAAAAACCCAATCGCTTTGTTAATACACTAAACATGTCATTTGGTAATTAAATTGACATATTAATAATAACGTATAATTATTAATATGAATAGTACATATATAATCAGTGCGTGGGTTATGTTTTTTATCGAGTGGATAACTTTCTCTTTCTGAAGACTAGCGGTAAGCAACGCGACAAGTATTCGATGTTACTCAATCATATTGCGACGTTTCATGATGTGATTTAATCATTAACGTCATTGTTACCTAATTTATATACATCAATGTATTGTAGCGGAAAAACTCAGTATAATTTTTTCATTCTAATTAAAACAGTTTATCGGTAACATTTTCGTCCGCCACCCTTTTATGGTTTGGCTCTGACAAGGAAATGTGTAATGAGACCAATTAAAAGTAATAAAAAAAAGTTACACAAAAAAAGAATTGAAACAGCTGTGGTAAAGAGTTATCTGCAAAAATTATATTAATGAGTAGGTAACAAAAATAGATCCACAATATCACACAGTTAAGTAAAAAAATTGTTTACGTTAAAATGGTTTTAGTATTTGCGTAGAATAATTAGAGAGTGATAATTATCAAATGCTCTGAACGAATTCCATTAACTAATTTAATTTCAAAATGTATCCATTTCTTTTTCGCAAACAAAATAATAAAGGCACATTTATAGCGGTTACAGAAAGGCGAAAGTGTACGTACTGAAATGAAGTATAGAAAAAAAAGAACGAGCGCGAGTTTTGATTGATCACCGACTCGAAGCTGTTTTTTGTGTGAAATTAAAAACACGGACTGGGCATGCGTTGGATTAAAGAGGAATTTCAGACGGCCAATAAGCAGAGGGTCCGCGCCTTTGTTGTCGAAAACAAATTTTGAAATTAATTTATTTTTATAAGACGCGAAATCGGACATCGATTTCGCATTACGGGCCCGCAATAATAGACGTGATTGATGGACACATTTTTTGTGCTTTACGCATTGTGTTCAAAACTTAAAATTGCACTAGTTTATATTTGTATAAAAAAATCCCATCTCACACATTCAAATTTCCATGCAACATATTACACGCAATGTGTTGATTACAATATTACCGTTCCATTTCACGCACAAACGTGCGGTACGAAATGAACATTTGGAACTACGGGAGACGAACAGTCAGACCGCAAGCGTACCGCAAACGAGTAATTAAACCTTCAATAATACATTAACATTGTGCATACTAAATTCATGGGAGACTTAGTCGAAATGTCGGCAGGAATGGTAAGGGAGCGATGTGTAACACCCAATACCACAGAGGTAAAGAGTAATAATAGTAGCTGTTTCCGAGCTTTATGAACGATCAAAATTGCAGGAGCACGTGTATAAAATACACTTTGCAAAGTAGATTTAAATTTTAATACAAAGCTTTCAGTCGAGGGTTGTAAGTAATGTCTTGACGTTGGAAATAAGTGGACCTTTCGCGGGCCGACGTATTTTTAGATCGCTAAGATTAAATAAGAATTAGCTGAAGTCAGTACAAAGATTACAAGAGCTATAATAATGATCTTAACCTCGCTGTATAACATTTTCAGTTATGTTTAATAAAACAATACAAAAGATTTGATTTAACTTATCTTCATATCATGCTTCATATAATTTTTATTGAATCTATACTAATATAATCGGTGCATAAAATAGCGATACAAAAGTAAAAAATAAAAAAAAATGCACAGGATATTGAAATAAGCGCGGTAGGAATATCCACCCTAAGCAATCGTGTTCGGAGACTCAGGTGTCGACTGCGGCCGATTCCACAAGACAATGCTTAATAATTTCATTTCACCATTACGGCGGCCATCTTTGCGAGTCGCACAGTAAGAGGGCATCGGCGCACCCCTCCACGGCAATTTGCATTGTAACTCGGACCACGTAGAAGGCCCTAACTGCCATACCACCACCTCCTAACTCTTGAATATATAATTTTGTTGCTTTTATTAACAGCAACTTTGCGTGGGAATTGGCGATAGCCTTCCGCGGCGACTGTTTATTGTGGACGATAACTTGCTAGATTTATTTTATAGTTCAGCTGCAGACTTTGTCCTGCAAGGGTTGATACACGTTTAACGCGGACGATTTTATACTGGCAATAAACTAGTCCGATATACAAAGTCATTAAAATATTCACTGGATTTATTTGACAAGCTTGTTCCAATGAAATGTTTATTGGGCCTCGCAATCGCCAAATACATTGTTGCTAATTAAATACTTGACGATGTCATAAAAGCTGGAAAAAATAGTTGGCTGTCTTCCTTTTCTTTTTTGTCTACTTTCACGTAAGTTTATGGTGTTATGTACACTTAATATTTTGTTGGAATACCTTATAAGTATAAACTGCAAATTGACCACAGACAGTATAATTGCAAATATGTACCAAAATGGAAACTACTTTCTTATGTTTCACGAATTTGTAAAAACAATTTATAAATTAGTTCCACAGTCAAAAAGCGGGTCAGTATCCGAGACAAAAAAAATCACGTTAAAGTTGTCGAACAAGACATTTTGATATATTGATACAAAAGGAAATTTTTCATAAATTCAGTTAAAAGGTCGAAATCATAGGCATGTAACGGAAATGGAAACAAATTACTGGTGGAACTCAGTGATAGACGTAATCGTAATTGCTTGCGGACCGGCGCTAATGCAAAAGTTCTGCGGCAGCGCCGTTACGGCTTTCAAAGTTTGTCTTGCTTTCTATAAATTAATGTGTTTGCATGTCTTCCGATACAGTTATTTGAAATAAATTATGTTGTTTCAATGAATTTTATATTTTTAAAAGTATTTGTAACACGTTCATTAAACAACAAAGACTGGTGACGTAGTCTGAACAAAAAATTCATTGTTATCGTAATCTTTCATTTTGATTTCTTGTTTTAACAAACATACCTATAGTTTATCAACATAATTATGTAATTAATAATACTTTTAGGAAAAAGTCCGCATGCCTATTATATTTCGTCGAATAAATACATATATCACTTTGCTTAACAAACAACATATTATGGAATGAAATATAAGATACAGATACAAAATTTGGGAAATATCGCGCCCCAGTGCAGAATAAATTGCTCCTTTAATTCTAATGACGACTTTTAGGGGAATATATAATTCCATTTCGGGTATTAAACTCTTTGGGGTCGGAATATCGACTTTAATAGGCTGCGAAAGGTTTCTTTGGACTTTGAACGGTGTCTGTGTGTCTGTTGGTAATAGAATTACTCAAATACATTTCTTATTGGCGTCGAGGAATATAATGTATAATTTATTTCTTCTAACATTCCCACACACTAAGTTAAGTGCTATTATGTGGGCTGAATGAAGTGCAAGCCCCCGGCATACGGGCTTCTTATGCTGCTCGCACTCCATCAAGGATACTGACACTTCTCTGTCTGTCATCAGCTTTTGTTCTATCACGTGTTAGGTTACACACACAATCATGCACGTGTGCATATCAGCGGAGAGCCCCATTCTTCCGATCTTTTGATTACATCTTATTGCTTTTTGTTTTATCGCGATGAAAGATCGTCACTGCAATCTCGAGTCTTACATTGTTGCCTATGATAATTATCCGACATACAACTGACGTACTCGTCAGTTAGCATATGAGCAAAATGCAAAATTAATATTTTCAAATGGCTTTTATGCATGTAAATCATCATTAGGAGTCTCGTGGTAGCTAATAAAATGCGCAGAGGGAAAACAAAACAAATAATTCCGTGGCAGTCGGTATTCCCGATGGCACTACGACGCCATGCAAAAGATAATACAATTTTACGTCGTTCGCGCGTTATAATTAGTACAAATTGCCTACTTCAGGCTTCAAATTGTAGAGTTGATAAATTATAGAAGGATTCACAATTAAAAGACCCCCTTTTAATGTGTGGAGTGTACACGTTAACGTATTTTACTTTTACTATCTTAAATGCTACGGTAATAACAAATTAATTATATCCTGTTTTTTACGATTGCAAATCCTCAGATACTGATCTATTGTGGAGGTTACAGACGAGTTGTGCCAGATTTCGCGGTGAACAATCCCACACTTACTTCCAAGGTTACAATCATATGCAAGGTTACAGGAGGTTAGAAATATACAAAGGCTAGAAAAGGGCTTGCTAAATATTTCTTTGATAAAACTTACTCTCGTGTTACAGATAGAACGTAACATTACGCCTGTAATCGCCGAAGTGGTAGGCAGAGGAGTGTAGTACATCCCCACGTTTCACAAGTTACGTTTAAGTCCCACAATGGAATAAATAGGTGGTGAGCCTATTGCCATACACCGGGCACACATTCAGGCTCCGAGTCACTACTAGAAATTCTAAATTAGAAAAATCCAATAGTACCCGACTCAGGATTTTAACCCAGGACCTCCCGATCGGCAGTCGCGTTTGCAACCATTCGACTAATGAGGCAGTCAGCCTGTCAGTCAGTCAGTCTGTATATAGGAATCACTTGTAAACAGGTTCCTTCAGTGACATTTAATATTCTGAGAATTAGCATAGATTGTCTTTTATATAAATCAAATAAGTCGTTTATAATACTTATTGTAAATTTAAGAAAATTTATTAATTAAATTAAGCACATTCATTATTCATCTAAAACAAAGAGTAGTGATTAAGAAGTTACGTTATTGTAAAATGAAAAAAATAATTATTTAAATGATTACAGGAATCAAATTGTTGAATAAATTATAGGTACAAATTGCGAATTTAAATAATATTGTAGTATAAAGTTTTTGTAAATATTGAATGAAGTCAATATAATTTACTTATTGGCATTGTAATATTAAAATTAGGAAATGCTAAGGGCAAATATAACACAGTAGCGGTCTTTTCCACTTGATTAATAGGGAAATGTTAATGTAGACTCAATAACAATAACGAATGTACAATACGTACGCGATTGCGTGTACTTCGAAAATGAGTGTGTTTTTAAACTCTATCCATTCGTAACTCTGCGGCCAGCTGGAATCTGGTAGTCTCGGGAGTTAATAGATTCGATAATTCATCGCGACGCGAGGCAATTGATACAACGTCGACGCGACTGACGACTCCGGGATTGATGGCACTTGTGACGACACGGCGGAATGCGCGGATCGACTTGAATTTGCCACATGATATTTTGTTTTTTTTTTCTAATTTGGAATGTGAAGTTTATTCATCAGCCAGTATTATTCTTCAGACAAATTTTATTTGTTATTTTTATATGATTTTAGATGTTACTAGTGTTGCCGTCTGAAAGAAATCATTACGTTATATAATATAATTATATAACTGATAATATATTTTCAGTTTAAAAAGTATGCTTTAGGCTACTCTTAAACTTGCAAAGGCAAAATATACTGAAAAATGTTTTGTATTATTATAGGTGTCACTAGTGTAACTGTGTGTAAGAAATCATAAAGTCATAGAAATTACAATTATATGGTTAATGGAATGTTAATTACCTACTTTCAAATTAGTCAATAAATTACTGTTTTAGAATTCAAGGGTAGAACGCGTTCGGACGTCACAGTTACAACAATAATCGTAAACAGTGGTAAACCAGCCGTAACTATAACAACAAGTTATATTTTTTGCCCTTTCCTTAAATACCATTTAAAAATCTATTAATAGCCTTACTTTTTGCTTCACTTTCCCATCGCAATGGTCTCGACGCGTAACTCGAAGCGATTCACCAAGCGATTCGATTCGCTTCTGATTTGTTGGGTTCTCGATCTTGATCAGGAATTTTTAATTCAAGCACCTTGAAGATTTATTCTATTTATATTTCGAATATCCAACAATATTAGGTATAAGATATTTAATGTTGTAATACATGTTCTGGTAATTATTAACGTTATTCCAATTCAGCTTTTAAACCAGCTCCAAATCATTCTATTCCTTCACACGAACCCATTCGCTCCGAACACTGGCCACCTTGAGGGTATTTATAACGAAAATAAAAACTAATTATCGGGAGGCAGCCGTTAAAGAATTCTTGCAGCTCGAACGCGGTATAAGCATACCGTTACTAATAACTGGTGCGTAGAAAACTGTTGGAATTGAATCTAAACATTTGTCTCCTAACGAATCGTGTCGTGGCGGCTTCGGCACAAAGCAAGATGATTCGGCGATTCTGTTCCATTTTCGAATGCTCGCTGCCCATTCGTCCTCGCAGCTACGCCTACCCAATAAATTAAATGCCTCGCGTAACACGCCGCATAGTTACAAAACTAATGAAATCTCGAAAAGATCTCAACTCATTTTCTTAACAAGTTTTCCGAAAGAGCAGTCGCCTTCAAAGATTTACCCCAAGAAATAATTCCGCTAATAACGCTCGGCGCTCACACGGGTATGTTATGCAACCATAGGAATTTCATTAGATACACACGCGTCTGTTTGTTAAGGCGTTTTCCATTGCTAAAAGTTTCTTGAGGCGGGTATAATTCCTTTGTTTGTTGTTAGGGGGTGGCACGCCCGTTTCACCCACTACGTTTTCTAAATCATCGGGTCCAATTATGCCCCTTTGTAGGTTTTGATATGTAAATTCGCGATTTTATTAAACAAACCATGATGCCATTCGAGGGCAGCGAGCCGGATTAATAGCTTCTTCAGATTTGTGTAATCTCTTTCTCTTAAGATAACATTAAGATACGAGGGAGATGTTCGCTTTTCAATACTTACCTTTACAGTATATCGTTGCTCCAGCTGTATATTTATAACCTCGTTTAGATAACCCAAGTTGCACATCGCGGTTAATTTAGTGTGTGGATTCAAAGACAAATCAGTAGGTACAGCTGTGTCTTTCATAGGGTCTAAATTTGTTGGGATGCCGTTCAAAAACCGTTTTTTACTGGAACGTTATATTACTACTAAACATTCACGTTAGTGCGTTCTTTTTATAGCCCCAACCGCTGTATCATGCGACAATGTTGAATGTAAAGTGTTGTTGCAATTTATGCAGATTATTATTACGGCAATTTCGTGGACTGTTATCGCCCTACAAATTGATCTGCACATACAGACATAAAACGGGCGTTGCTGTCGAAACTACCCATTCGATTTAAGCTTAATTTTTACCCTAGCACTATTAATAATTTACACGGGATACCGCCAACGTTTGCGCCATATTACAGAGCATAAATTAATAATGTCGTTCGCTTGTTTAACTGCGAATCAGATGAGTTTTATTGACAATTTTGTTGGGAAAGAGCAATTTGCGGGATGGCCGGCCAGTGTCACCGAGTGGTCACCAAATAGGGGAGACTGTGCGAGGGAAAGCGAAATATGGATTACACACAATCGTATTAATTACTTAGGCCCTTTTGATTATTATTAGCTTCATACTAAGGTAATTAGCGTCTGGAAAACTGTAGATTTTTTCTAAATTTAAATTTTACTTATCAAGGTTATCGTAAGAAGTAAATCATAAATTTTTAAGTTGTCTTTCTTACCTTCGGCATGTTTTAACATGAAAACATTTTTTATAAGCCTACACTATAAACTACATAATATTTAGTATTTTCTATTCCTCTCCAATAAGGTGACAACAAATGCATAATAATTACAGTAATCATGTATCATCTACTAAAATAAAGTTAACATAAAAAATCCGATATTTAAAAGGAAACCATATTTCGAATTTCGAACTTAATCCCAATGAATGCAAATTGGCAGGCCAGTGTGCGATCACCTTCGCAGTAAATTGACAGGGAAATGCAAATGCAAATGTTTCTATAACATTACAGTAACTCAATACGGGCACGAATGTACACAATTGCATTTGGGGTTGCATTGAGAAGCTGCCACACCGCTATTATTGTGCAAACAGGGGCTTCTGCCACCGTGCGCTATATCTAGACATACAGTATCATAGTTTACACTATTCGAGTGAACAAAAACTTTGCCAACTCGATATCACCTGAATATTTTATCAGTATTACTTATACAATGTATACTGTTCTATATCTCACGTGTATTTTGTTAAAATTTTTAAAATCTTCGATTAACGAAGCTTCAAGTAATTATGAAACGTGAAAAAAATATAGATAGAAATGAAATACAGAAGTAACTACTCGTACTGATATGTTTTATATGTCTATCGCTAAATCCTATTATAATAGGATAATCATATTATCATATTACCACAAGGCGACTCTATTTTATAGGATTATCAATATTTATCGTTATAGGTCATTACATTAATGTCTTGTAGGTTTTCGTCATTATTTTTGTAAAACTGAACAACATCAAAAACGTATACCTACTATTTATAATAAAAAAGTTCTCATCTATTTATAATTATCTTATATCTCTTAAACCACATTTAAATCTAACTTCACGATCCCAAGCTGCTTGTCTACCTTTTTGCACGCGTTCGCTCTCAACTTATTTACCAATAAATTTTAAACAATTATTTACTGCTATCTAGAAATATATCAATTTAATATACATTCAGCTTCTGTCAATTAGTTTAGTAATAAAAATCTTTGTACCTACTTCCATTCCTCTAAGCAAGTGCTCCATGCCTAGAAGTGTGTGACGTTTCCAAAACTATCTTCCATCATGACCAATGTACGACTCTTATCGCGAGTTAACAAAACTCGCCGTCGCGTCGAATTACCACAAGCTTTTGTTATCGTTCAATTTGATTTCGCCGCTGGCTGCTTTATTATTTTAATGAGACTCAATTTTCAGGGATAATTGAATGGACGTCGCGTTGCTTCGATTATTATTTCATTGGAAACCTAGGCGCTGGCTCACGTGGAGAATCGCCACAGACTAATTTACTAACAGGACCCCAAATTGCTTTGTCCATTAGTTAAACGTTTGTGCGCGGCGTATTCGTAATTTGAATACCTGTTAGTATTCTCGCTAAGGTAAACTTTTGTAATACTACAGTGTGTACTGAAAACAAGCGAATTAATTATTACATAATTATTACACTTGTAATTTTTTCTTTTGTTTTTTTTATTTTATTATGTCATCTGCCATCAGTAGCGTGGTTATTAAAAGCGGGTCGGTATGTATGAAGATGATATGAATGATCCACCCAACTTTAACTGATTTGTATATTCTACTCTATTCAAAAGAACCTTCTAGAAGACAAATTTAGATAGATAGATATAGTTCTGTTCGTTGAAATAACTAAATTAGCCGTAACGACATTCATACGATCTAAGAAATTTTGTTCCCGTTCAGAATTAGTACAATAATCCATTTTAAGTATAAATAAAAAAGATTAAAACAAGACGATATTATATCAGGAAAGTTTCGGTTATTTTTATTTATTACTTCCACACTCTTGTCTCTTCACCTCCCACCTAAAAACTTTGCTAACGTGACTTAAACCTACGAATCTTTGCTCCCTACAAATAAACAAAGCGGGACAGTCATAAAAGCAAATTAATTATCTACACACGATTTTATTTCGTGTGTAATAGAGCAACGGCCCGCTAGTTTTGCCTATCCTGTACTACAGTTGACTTAGTGCCCGCTCTTTAATTAAAGGGGTGATTTGATTTGTGGACTGCAATTGCAAACAATTGATACGATAGTGTTGGGAAATGCTTTGGGACATGTATATTTTCAAAAGGATTTCCATTCGCTTGTTTTATATTATCAGTAGGTACTGACCGCATAGTGCAAGTGCATTTTACATAATATGTAATAATATGTGTGTTGGAGAACATCGTGTAGGAATCTATCTTATCCTTAAAGAATCTGTCCTGAAAGTCTCCCATAATGTTCTGTGAGGCGTGTGAAGTCGAGCAAATTGCGCTTAGGCAGCGTGTTACCTCCTTATTCTCAGACGATACCTACGTCATATGTTAAATAGTGGCATGAAAAAATGGCTGATGATGGACGAAGATATAATATATAATATATATTTTCCTCATCATCAGCATCATCAGCCTGCTTAAGTCCCACCCTTTGGGCAATTTTGACCCTGGATATACGCGTTGGGGATCGCAGGGTATGGCATCTCTCACTGCTTGCGCTACTGCTCGTTGGCGGATAGTTGCCTCTTACGACGGCCCGCTATCTTCGCATGGGATCAGGGAATGTACTCTTTCTCCACCCCGACACGGATACACGGCCTTTTAACATATCCTGTAAATAATTATTTTGTTAGTTTAACATGTTATATCTCGTTGTATGTTCCACTGTTAGGTTTTTAAATAAAAAAATATATTTGTTTTACTTTCGGCGTGACACTCCGACGTCATTTCATCTTATGATTTTATTTAAACATACCAATTTAAATACATATTTGTGTTCGGTGAGAAAGTAATTTTATTTAACTTGTAGGTAACTGGAGATATACCGACGCGTTGTCAATCAAATCTATAACACATGCGGGTTGTAAATATTTTAAAATGATAGGTATCTTGAAAAACATATATGAGTTAGTGCTTATTTCTTCTTCTTTTTCCTTTAGTTACAACCCTTTGTGACTCTGGCTTTTTAACTCTTTAACAATGTTTCTCTATTTAACGTAATCTTGGACCTCCTATCTCTAAATCATACTCCGAGCCAGGCGCCTGAGCTGTTCCTCAATGCAGCCTACATCAATCCTGGGTCTTACTAATAGCTCTTTTTTACTGCGGGTTCCAAGTAGAGATAGTCTTAGCAATTCTAGCGTCATCCATTCGTCATATGAGTATTTATTTAAATAGTAGTTAGTATACATACTTATACATATATTGAATTATAAGTCTGACTTAGTATTTTCTTTTCACTAAAGAAACTAGTAGTTCAAGTAGTGTTGTATTTAAAGAAAAAGAAAGTTTAATTTTTTGTTTTAATTAACTATAATTAACATGAGGTATCCGGTAACATTCTACGCGACTAACGTGACGTAGTGCGGTCACAAACCGTTAAATGTAACAGTGCAAACGTAAATATACTTTACGGTACAGCAATTAACGCTTTGACAACAGAGCCGGTTTTAATGTATACATTAATTGCAAGAAGTACATACTAATCTAATGTACTTTACTTGACTAAAAATTTCAATCCTTCTTCAATGGCAGCTGATGTGGGATTCAGAAGTCTCTCCAAAAGGGTGTACTAGGTGAATGATAAATATAGAGGAAGCATGAAAAACCATGCCTTTTCCTTCAGGAGCTTGGGGTGAAAACATTTTTTATATTAATATCTTTACTTATCATCAAGTTAGGTTATTTGCGATATAGGCAACGAGAACCGAGCGCCGAATATCTCCATCCTTACGGACCGGCCGTGCTACTTCCACAATATTCTTTCACTAGTCTTCACTTTAACACATCCTGCAGGCTACCGTGCTACAATTAGCACGTATTGTTGTACGTAAACAGTTCCCTTAAACACTTTTGTGTGGCTGTTCAAAAGGTTGAGTAGCCGAGCAGTGACCCACGTGTTGTGGTCGCGCGACCGCAACCGCGGCACGCGACGCTCCAGGCTCGTACGTCGACCACGTTGACCTCACACGATTTAGTGCACGCCGATGTAATGGATTTCGACTGCACTCCTGCTATTTTGATTATTCTATGCTGTTAATATTTTGCTGGAATTGATTGTAGGTTCTTCTTCTTCGTTTTTTTAAAACCGATCGTTCTTAAATGCTTACTTATTTAGGTTTAAATTATATGTATGTATAACTATACATCTTCATTTATATAATAGCGCATTAAATCTACATTTTTTTGTATAGTTATGTTGACTTATCGTAAGGTATATTCAAATATAACATTGTCAATGATATTGATGTTGTTTGTTGCTTTTTTCGACTCTGCAAAAAGTGTTATGAAAAAGAGCAAACAGGTATAAAAAACGATTTTGAAAAAGTTATTCGTTTAAACTAATGTTGAATGCATATATTCATATCATAAATCAAGTCATGGTCTACAGCAAATCATCAACTCACCTCTAAAGCCCTCTAAGTGACTCAAAGTAGAGTTTAACAAATTATTTATTGCATTTGTTCAACTCCCTGGCTCGTATCTATTCAAAAATCTTATTTCATTTATTCATTCATTTATCATAGTTGACTCATTTTATATTTCGTTCTCATACATAATATTAAAAATCGAGCGATTCGTTAAATATCTACTTTAAATTTAATCATAATATAATACGGAACCTGAATAAATCAATTTGTGAAAGTGACGATATATCACCATCAAATCTGTATTATAAGTATCTGTGTGTTGGTGTGTGTGTGAAACTATGTATCATAATTATAATAGTTCTAATTACAACTATGTTACACATAAACACCTACACACTACACACCCACACACACAACCATACCTACATATTACGTGTAAGACATAGTTTTTTCTTAAGGTATAAAAACAGGTTTTGCGTGCAATTTTAAAATTCGGTATCTCCATTTAAAAATTATTAAAAAAAATGTGGCATGTGTCCACATATACCTATGTATATATCACAACCATACAATATATGCGTTTAACAACTGTGTTGTAATTCATATATCTTATAATAATAAATAATAATAATCGACCCTTTATAATTCCACTGTTGGAATATGGGTCTCCTCTCATATTGAGAGAGTTAAGGCCATAGTCTGCCACGCTGGCCAAGTGCGGGTTGGCAGACTGGCTCACTAAACGTCTACCGAAATTGTGAATGATGGTGAGACACATATATAAATCTCCTTTAAAAAATATTATAAAATTATGGTCACAACCGCTTTCGACGGAATGTTATGATGAAGAAGAACACAATCGTCCATTTATATATGTATGTTAGTTTTAAAGTGTTTCTGTATATTCTCAAACATATTATTTTCAGTCCCAATGTTCTGTACCTACAATAAGAGATATATGTATATACTTATTGTTTTCTTACTCTTACCCTTAATCTTATAATGCACTAATATAATATGCGTAACACTTGTAACCTCGACATATGTAAGTGTGAATTATCTGTTGGGTTACACAACGTCGTGCTCGACCGGTTTTTACGGGTGTTTATGGGATATTTTCACCAACATTTCTGTACTTGCTATAAAAAGCACGTTCGCCTGTCGCTTCCGGTTATTGTCGTTATTACGTACTAACGAGAGTTTTATTGTCGTTCTTTTGTTATGTACTATATATGTATGTAAGTATTATTACTATATGATCACGCCTGGTCCCTTACGGGGTAGAGGAAGGGTCAAATATTCACCTCTACATAGGTAAGTATTATGACGAGTATGTCCTATAAGAAAAACGGTCATAGTTTTTTGATAGTGTATATTACCCGGATTTGAAGTAGAGACGAGGAAAAAGTGTATATTCGATCATAATGTAGGTATATGTGCGTGCAATTGAGTAAGAAGCTATTGGACCGGATCTCCGGCTTGCGTCCGCTAACATTGCAGCTTTGTAATGTCGATACTCCGTCAGTACATTGATTCATAAGTTTAAATTTCTTCTAACGCACTTGGATTAAAGTGAAAGTAAGAAGATACAGGTGTATCCACCTATTTAAATATAGTTGTGCAACATTATTTCTAAGGTAGGTATTATTTATACGAATTTTATTTATAATAACAATACGCGTTTGAATTCGTAACTCAAATATAAATCGAAACAAAAAGTGATAACTAGCTCTCGCCCAATATTATAAATGCAATTTTACAAATAATATACATATATCCGTTTGTGCTATTTTGAAAGAGCGGGATAGATTTATAAGAAACGTCCGTCGAGCTCACACGTACATTCTACTGCAGTCGTTTATCTCCAACATAATATGGTGACGGTAAGGTTCTTATTTGAAATGTTATTCCTCTGTGACATCGGACAACTTTTGATTAAACTTATGTAGAAAAATACCTCAACACCCTCATTTTCATGTTTTCTCAATGTGTTTATATAAAAAAATAGCCCTTATTTGTGCAGCAACACCAAAGTCCGAAATCAAACCTGAAACTCTCGACACGAGAGAAAACGTATTAACAGCGAGAGAAAGAGCATCTACATATCTTCCATTGGATTAACAATACACTAGTAAGTGCTCACACGCACCGGTATTCGGATTACATGTATTACACTACTTAAGCGGCGACCGGCACAAGTAAGGCATTGGTATATGGTGTTCAAAAACATACGAACCAATAGCGCGTCGGGAAATGTAATGCGCATATCATTGAGTAAAATCAGAATATTCATAACTGTGAATGTTTTATTTCCACTTCCATTAAACTTTACCTCCATTAAACTTCATTTCCATTAAATTTAATGGACGCACAACCCAAATGCATAATAGTAACATTCAAACGAATATCACGGTACGTAGATTGCAAGTGAAGCTCGAAATAGGTCAGCGTTCGGCGACTGCTCATTAGAATACAACGTAGGGTCGCTGATTCATCAAATAGTCGCGGTCTTCGTCAGCGATAGATTCGTAGCTCGACCCAGGGTTACCTCTATTTACAGAATTAGTCGTTGCATTGAATGCTCTATATATTTCTCGCATACCATTACATTTCACAATAATAATAATATTAATAGGTATACCATATGCTGCATAGCCCGGTACAAATATTTTATAACAGCTGGGGCGGTAATTAGAATTCTATCGATGAAAAATCTCGGCAGGATAGAAATGATAAAACTATAAATCTGTATACTGATTAATTTAAAAACTAACTAATTTTATATACCTACAAGAAGTTATCATTCTATCAGACTATTTAACTGCAAGCTGTTTGGACGCCGTGGATGGATCTACTGAACGGTCCACGTATCGTAACAGTGGTAGGGATTAGCAGCGGAGCAATAGACGTGTCGAGGTTCCGTTAAAAAAACTCTGTCAGCCCTATAGACAAGGCGCGGCGTGTGAAAGTGGAGATCTATTGTCCTTACACAATGAACCAACACAACTGGATCATAGCGAAAGTTACCACAAAGGTCTCCTTTGATCGATCGCATTCAAGAGAGTCGATGTTAGATTATGCCGCTGCATTATATGAGATGATTTGTAGTTTATGAAGAAGAAGAGTAAGTGACAGGGCTTAAAGAATATCTAAGTGAAAACGAACAATAAATGCAATGTGTCAACCATAAAAGTTAATAGGAAAATATGGGGAAAGATACTTTAAGAGTTGTTTTATATTCGTTTAATGGATTACTAAAAACTGAGATTATTTTTTATGTAAATAAACTTTGACTTCCATGATACATAAAGATAATGTTTCTTAAGATTAACTCACTTCATTATTTAATTATTCTAGTCCTGTGTGCTACATATGGATGTAATACGTCAAAATATTTCATTTTTTTCACATTTCAATTTTCAATTTACATTTCAATTTTTCACATTTTATTTTTCAAATTTTCATTTCTCAAAATATATCATCGCTTTTTTCAGTCAATGACACAGGTCCTCTATCTATCGTGCAGAGTTTGTACACACATATGTCATGGAAAGAACCTTTTAGTGATATGAGTGTCAATGATTTAATGAATCATCTATCTTTTTACAGGTAAGTTCCCGACTCATGGATTCTTGCAGCAACCGATAAGGCACCAGTTCATTGAGTGAGTTATCTTTAAGCTGTCTACTTTCGATGTAATCTGACAATGAACGCGCTCATGTTTATACAATGAACTAATAATAATATGATAATAATTGTTAGTCTATGACTTCCTACGACTGATTATGAGCAGAACTGCAGACGTTATCTTATTTTTAGATTTTTTTTACACAAAAACAAGTTCCCAAAACTTGTTTGATAAATATGAAGTGAGATGAAAAAAGATAAATTAGGATATCAACGAAGTAAATAGATACCTACTAATCCCTCTTACAGCCTTAGAATATTTATTTGTCGCATTTACATGAAATACCTACATTTTACTACTGGACATGGTTATCATAAAATAATCGGAATGCATTTGTCATTTAGCTTAATAACATATTTATGTATCTTAATTTCAAGAGGTAAAACTTTAAGTTTAATAATAACTTCTGGATCTAGATAAGAATAATAAAATGTTTAATACCTAACGCTTAATGTTTGCGTAATAAATGTAAATAACTTGGTTTAAAAGTCAATTCGTTGCGGTAGTCTCTGCACATTCCAGCATTTAATTACTGAAATGAACATTTACTAATTTTACTATTAAATGTTTCGTGAGTGTTTATACACATGATTATAAGTGTACCGGCTTAACTCACGTACGTTTTTCG